>BGZK01001393.1:0-160210 GCA_005406025.1 Eumeta japonica
ATTAAAGTGTTATGAGTTGTTAAGTATTAAGTTTAACACTAACGAGGATAGGTATATTTCATGATTTTTTTACTTCGTCAAAAGTTCAAGATTGGATAAATAAGTATTTACTGAAGTTACATCGCAATAAAAAGCTCATAAAGTGTTGTAACTCGCTTAATAAGTCGACCTTAATAAAGGAACAAAATCTTTTTTTCATTATATTTCTTTCCTTATTCCATTTATCAATTTTTCTCGCTTCCTCGTTCCTCTAATTTTTTTTTCTCTGTGTTCATATTGTAAGTTTATATTTGAACCGACTGTACCGTACCAGCTTTAGAGTTTCCGCCGCGGATGGACCTCGTACGTGACCAGATTGCGAGGCAAGGTTTTCAATTTTTTCATTCTGTTCGAATATGCTTTATGCATATTTGTACGTAGCCTTTAAAATTATCAATATTTTTTATTACCTTTACTTCGGTATCATTTCGAATGGCGGCGCCCTGTATCGACAAGGAAATGAGAAGCCTTAATTTCCGAAAAGGTTTCATAAATTTTACTTACCGATAATAAATCACTTTTAGCTATAAATTAAACATTTGGATTAATATTCGATAGGCTTTAATATGTCTAGCAAGGCATGAGAAAGCTGGTTATGTTACCATAATAACTGCTGTATGTAATATAAAAAAAAGCTCGAAATGACTAGCTCCAGAGAAATTTTTGCATATTCATTAGTAAATGAATAGCGAGTTTACGTTCACTCAAAGTTACGTTTACGCGATCGTAAAACGTAACTGACAAATTAGAGAATGATACGAAATGATGTCACTTCATATGTAACTTTCAATTATACTTTTTAGGGTTCCATACGTAGGAACGATAAAAAATGGAACCTTTATTCGATGACTCGCATATACGTCTATCACGGTGAGTTTGTTCCGAATCTACTGAACCAATTAAATCGGCAAAGTTGAAGTTTTAATGATTTAGTGTGGCCCAAACACGGACGCGAAATGTCCGTGTTTGGGCCACACAATAATTAAATAATACTTTTTGAATATGGAGTCACTTTTGTCCAAATTAAAAAGATTTGAAAAAAGCATGAGTCATATGAAACGAAAAGGTTTGTTTTGAAATTATAAAATACATTTTTTATACATGTATTGTAAAATAAATAATTTTCATTACTTCCAACGATTATTTCTTTTGAAAATAGATGAAACAGAACATTCCTCCTCTGTATTTAGCAACTAACATGCGTAAAATGTGGCAAAAAAAACAAACTATAGAAAATGTTCATTATTTATAGAGTACAGGAAAATCCATAAGAAGTTTATGATCTTAACATAACTTTGTAAATCGCTCAATTTTGTGCGTACAAACTTACATTTACGGTTCTTTTAGTTACCAAAAGAAAAAGGGGTTAGATTAAAAAAAAATAAAAACACGATAAATAACACATTCATCGTACGGAACACTCCACCTCATTTCAACTCGCTCCTGTCAGTTTTTTTTTTACTTTCGTATTTGTCAGCGCGAAAAGTTAACACAGAAAATTATGTACGACTTGCCGTTCTATCTAAGTACTTCTTGTTTTATGAAATCTATGCATTTTATTAATAAAAAGGTACATTGACTAAAAAAAATTTGTAGTATCGGACTAAGTATGTTTTGCTTCAATATTTGGAATGATATTTTTGTATACCGTTCAATAAAATAGATTTAACATTATAGTACGTTACGAATAGAGCATATATATTATCATGGCTTTAAATTTTTAAATGTATGAAACATCAAAAAGCGATAATTGCTATTTTGATAGAATAATAATTATATTGTAAACTAATTGTTATTTTGATAGAATAATAATTATATTAAAAACCAAGGATGTGTTGTTTTGCCCCTTTATAAGGCTGTTTACTTACAACGATTGTGCTTTTTTAAATAGTGCGATGTTTTTTAGACTAGAAATGTATTTTTTAAATAATACTTATATTTAAGTTTCGGTTCAAGTTCAAGAAACAGCTAGACATGTTAAATGCATAGATAAAAGACGAAATACACATTAATTTTATTATCATCACTCGTACATATTAACAACACATAAGAAACATATACTTCGGTATATCGTATGGATTCGATCATCCATCTTTCCGCAAATATTCATAATCTCCTTGTTTTTTTCGAACAACTTTGCCAAAGAAATCATAGTTATGGGACTAGCCATTTTTTAGAAACATACTTAAAACGTGTTCTAATAATTCTCGATGTTCCAACTTTGCGACGTTGTTGAAATTCATGTATTACGCCGCGTCCTCCTAGTAAGCGCGAAAGACGGCCGCGTGCGGTCGTCAAACTTACATGAAAGTTAGGTACTTTATTAATAGTGTTACGTTTACGATATTGACGTTTTTGAAACTATGATTGTGTGAATACTGAATACTCAATACTGTAAATGCTGAAGTATTTACCCTTATACCTTAACAATACCTTTCACTGCTATCGAATATTCAAACACGATTTATTGTTGGGGAGTTTGCAGAGCTGACATTGCCGCAGCTCTAATACTTTATAGTAAAACTTACACTGGCAGTCAACAACCTGCGAGTCCGCAAGTAATATTGCGTGCTGTGCATCGTTAAGCGATAATTTGCCTTAGTTTGTTTTGTTTGTTTAGAAGTGAGAGGGATACACGTGAAAAATCAGGGACTAATTTAATAATATCATCGGTAACCTTTACATTGCTGACAATATCAGGTGTCATTTGTAAGTAAGTTACTAGATAAATTAATTAAAAATAAAGCATCACAGAGCCCAAGTGCTGGACAGAATTCGAATTCGTCACATGCTACCGTCACCTGACGATGCGCTCGCGCTTGTAATCTGGCCGAGCATTTAATAGAGTTGTGCTTTTGTTACTTGTAAATATATTTTCAATGATATATTTTTGTTAGAGTTACTTTGGTAAACTTGGACGCTTGCCTGCAACGTGCATTAACATGCAGCATGCAACCCACCGCTGACCCTCGAATCTGCCTCTCCACTACGAATCTCTATCCAAAGGATTGAATATTGATTTCAGAGGATTGACAGATATCAAACACCTAAGCAAGTGTTATCTATTCTTATAACCATCTTAGTTCGCCAACCGTTAAATAGTTAATTCTACATACGTTTCATGCCAACCAGGTACATCCTCAGGAAATTGCCGGCAGTCACATCCACCAGGGTGTAGGGAGTGTTAAAATTTTAACACTTCTGGTTATAAGAATAAATAACACTTGCTTAGGTGTTTGATATCTGTCAATCCTCTGGAATCAATATTCAATCATTTGGATACAGATTCGTAATGGAGAGGCAGATTCGAAGGTCAGCGGTGGGTTGCATGCTGCATGTTAATGCATGTTGCAGGCAAGCGTCTACGATCTCCGCGAATTAACACCTCACACAATACAATATTTGGTAAAGTTCTTCAAAGAAGGATACTATGAATATTTGCGAAAAGATGAATTATCCATTCCATCCCGTATACAGAAAACCGATTATAGAAATGATAAAGAAAACTTAAATATCAATATGTTCGTCTTTTAATTTGGTATGAGACAGTCGTACAAAACTATGACACACTACAACTTACAAAATGACAAGCTTCACTTATTTGAAGTCTTTTAGTTGTTAGATATCTTTCAATTGCTCGTTTTGATTCTCTTATCTTGATATTTTTGTATCATATTCAGTATTGCTATCAGTAGTAGATACACAAATATCCTCTTCTACAAAGATATAGGTCTAGAACTCGAAAGCGCTCACCTTCATACAACCAATCTGGCACGCCGTTGTACACGGTACCCGGTAGCCCGCTGTCCGTGACCCGGTAGCCGGTCGAGGAGCGCGGCGCCGGCCGATAGTAGATGTCATAGTCCTTGACGGTGATGAGACCGTGGCCTTTGGGGGTCCAGGTCGCCAGCAGCAGGTGAGGGCCCTCCGCCACCACCCCGCCGACTTCGTCCGGCAAAGGGGTCAGAGGGTACGACTCTCTGAAACGAAGCGATCGATTAGATTCTTATTATTGATGCCCGTTTTTACCTATAATGTGGTCATCGTTTAAACTGTTTTTATATTTATCTTAAGCTAGAGCATGACCAATCGCTTAGACTCTTATAATTTATGCCCGTTTTAAGTCAATATCAAATTACAATTCCCATTTTCAGTACCTGAAATGGGATTACAAATTTTTTTGTTCTTCCCTTAGCTACACAAACCAGACACTCTATCTATAGTTTTAAATTGTACTTTTAGAAAATGTAGTTATTGTGAAGTTAAGTCGTTATGTTGGATTTTTAAGTGAATTACCTACTTTCTTTGTGTAAGATAAATATAGAAAATTATTGCAGCTTTTACATATTCAGGGATGCATTTGCACTCAAATTTGCATTCAAATTCAAAACGAGTGTACACCGCTGTCGGAAGACAAGCATGACTCAACGACGCCAATGTTTCTTAATGGCGACCGTTCGTAGAATAAGTAAGAAATCGAAATGTGTCATACTTTCGTGCCGGCTCGGGTCTCGGTCTTAAAAAAATCTTCCTCGTGCCGTTGTCGCTTTTATTCGCGAAAGGGTACCCGAATTGCTGTGAATGAAACGGCTCGCGCGTCGTTTGAAAGAGCGGCGTGTGGGATGTAAATTATGCCAATTCTCACGACGTATCGTAATCCTTTAGGAGAATCATTGTTAGAATCTCGAAGGACGAGAATCAGATAACGAGCTCCTCAGAAGTTGTCAGAATTTCCTAATTATATGCGACTGAGGAACTTAAATTTCGATATATTGCATTATTTTTTAAATATATTTTTTAAGGGACAGACGAGCTTGCGAGCCGCTGCGGTGGTCATCACCACCCATGGACACTTGCACCTCCCCGAGTCACCAGTGTTTCGCCAGAATATTGGGTAGCAATAGGATTTCTGATGTAGGAGGATTAATTAGGGGGAGTGGGCCGATGGAGGGGAGAGTCGGCCATTGAAGGTCACTCACATTGTGCGATGGTTGAAATAGTTGTGAGGTTATATAATAAGCTTCACATTACGGGCAATTTTTTTGAATTTTGAAATTAACTGGAATATTTTGCATTACAAAATAATATTCAAGTGTCATTACTGGCATATGCTATAAGTAATACATACAATAATTTTGGGTCATTACGGACTTAATATTTTAAGAATATAGATTTTCTTCCTTTCCTTTGTTAAATAGATACGTCTTTTTAAGAAAAAGAGTAATTTAATGCAAATAATATTAATTGTTTATAAATTCAATAAAGACAAATTGCATAGTAATAAAAAATCCGAAAATTACAAATTAACTTATGATGAATATAAATCGATATATATATATATATATATATATATATATATATATATATATATATATATATATATATATATATATATATATATGTATAAGCCAAACTGGACGTTCTTTTGAAACTAAATACTAGATATTTTGGCTTTTAAAAATAATAAATAAGAAAGATCTCATTTTGCTAAACATTTGATAAACACCGGACATCAATTCAATAATGATTACAAGTTCGATGCTTTACATTTATGTGAGAAGGGGTTACGTTAAAATGGAATCTTTCGAAATTTGTGACAATTGACAGGCATGTCTAGTGGTGATGGTCTGCGACTGCTAGTAGAGGTGCTTTCGTCACCCCATGATTGCTTGTTACAGGAGGAGGTTGGGACCGCATTTGTCAGTTGTTTTAAAACTCCTTACACCCTGATGGATGTGACCGATCGACCTGACCGACCCATCAGCCCGATCCCCCACCTTTAGATACCTCATTCAGTCTCAAGAGGAGGGGGGCAACTAATTACTCCTCTAGGGTTGTGAGTGTTCATGGGCGGCAGTGACCATATGATCTCTGATGGATGACCTGCTCGTTTGCATCTCAATATTCTATAAAAAACCTTCGCCATACCCGTTCATAACCATACTATTTTAGATATAGTAAGCCCTTCGCGCTGGCCGATTGCGGGTGGTGGGGGACGCGAGATGCTTACGATGTACATCACCAATACAATAAAAATGTCCTAGACTAACGGTTTCACGTGCCTTCCTGTTCACGGAACGGTTGGTTTAAATTGAAAATTCTTTGGTGCATTCGCCCGTGATCAGAATCAAACCCGGCTCCTTCTAGTTCAAAGGTGACATTTTTTACTACTGAGCCACTACCCCTTTGACTATTACTGCCGCTAAATTGAATTTCTCTTTAATCATCTGCGTCATATTTTACTAGCATACATTTAAAACCGTGAGAGCATTAAATTTAAGACAATAATAAATTCTCCGATTTCGACGTGCAGGACGCATGTTAGACCGCACAAGTCTCCATCTCGGTGTATTACTAATCAAGTATAGATGGAAAATACCAATCATCACTTCTTTCAAAGGCGAGAGAGAATGTAGTGGTGAGACCGGCACGTCGAGCAAGTGCAGTCGGTCGGATCGAGGGCGGCGGTGATAAAGGCATTGGCTCTATACCCGGCCCCGGTATAAAAGGCTAAAAGGCCCCGGTCTAAAAGGCCCCGGTATGGGTAGTGCAGGCGAATACCGAGTAATTAAAGTGATACTAAGACCACATTAACGGATGTATATCGCAACATGTGTGAGATACACAGCGTCGAAGTGCAAGAAAGTAATGATACTTGACACTGTTTTGGGAATATTTTACGATTTCGTTTTCAAGTACCGATTTTACAGGAGACGTGTTTTTTTTATTGTTTGTTACAAATGTTTTGATTTATCACGCATAAGTGGTCGATAAAAGGACTAGAAAGGTGTGAAAAACAGCCGACACAGAAGGTAATTCTAGATCAATGCTAGAAAAGTTAAGAAATGTGCTAACGCATACAACAAGATCGCGACGAGGATTGAGACTGTGGTCATGGGAGGTATCGTTACTGTAATACAGTACCCTTTGAAGATCTTGACGGGTTGAAGTTGAAACGAGTGCGAGTTCGCGCCGGTACACTTAACAAAACAACTATTTTTGATTTGATATTATTTATAATTAATTAAAAAAAAGCAAACGCTAGCGGCAGAGGGCGGCGGCAGCTTTGGCCGCTGCAATACGTATACCCTGTCCTTTATACCGCAAACCTTTCGCCGAGACCCAATTGTAGTTATTGCGACGCAACTCGCAGCTAAATTCAACTCGGTCAGGATAATTCGGAAGTACTGTATCTATGTTCCTGTCAATCGTCTGTCCATCTGTAAGTGCACTAATATTATTTTAATGTTAGGCATTTTTCCTCCAATTCGTTTATGTTTAAAATATATACTCCTCAGTTAAGTCTCTATAATGTATTTTAATGCAACACAATGTTCACAAACGTGAACAGGACTAATAAATTGGATATAATGAGTAAAAACATATTGACTTTATTTGTGAATCGTATTTCATAAATTGTTGTTAATTTACATGCCACGAGACGAATTAAGTAAAGGAAAAAAGATATTTCCATGCGTAGAAAGCATAAATCTGTAGGATTCTTAAAAACCGGCCAAAAAAGGTTGGACTCTCGTGCAGAAGGTCCACGTTATAAATCCTAGCATTAGTTCGCGGCGATATTATACAACACATTTTTCCTCACGACCATTGTGTGTTTCCCGCGAGAATCTAAACAATCAAGATTTTCGTTAAGTGTCCTCGTAAACTATAGAGGAGGCCTCATTTATTCAAAATTTTCGCCTGAGTGGTTTCGGAATTGTATGGGGGAACGCTTCGTTTTTCCTGTATTTTCTTTAGTGTGTTCTATTCAATGGATTATAAATTTATATGCAAAACTAGTTATCCCGCCGGTTTCGCTGGGTAATTTTTATTTATAAATAAAATGGCAAAGGATTTACGGAATTCGAAAAATGAGTAGCCTAGAACCATCTACAAATCATTCCGCATCGAATGGTCCCAGTCCCATGTCTATACCTTTAGTAGTTTTTACGTGATTGGCGAACAAAACAACCTATTTTCAATATATATGTATAAGAAGATATGTTTAAAGTTTTCGTAACGAAACCGTTTTTCTATTTTTTTTATTTTATATATGACATGATTAGATAAAGGCTTAGTAGCTTTCTGATCGGTCACCAAAATTCCCTATCAAATCCAAAATTCATTTATTTACGCTATAATTTCGCAATTCGTTATCCTAATTCTGTATATCTACCAGTTTAATATTTTTTAAGTTCAGTACATTCGGAGAGAACCAGCTGAGACAATCAGACCTGAGAATGATTCTGTAGGTTTCCGTTTTTCATCGTGCGTAAGAAACCCTAAAAATGAAATTCACGTATTTCGACAGGCGTTACTAAAATTTACGAAACGATTTATTATTAGAATTACTACTAAAATATTCTGTGCTTTACTGGCGTTTACTTAATTTTGACGTGATAACGTCTTATAAAGCAATGAACGCCGGCTGCACGCACGAAAAAGCATGACTCATTGTCACGTTCCGCCTAAGCCGAGTGCGCGAGCGAGAGCCCGGAACAATAGAGAGGTATGAATTGCCTAAGCGTTGGCACAAATCAAAACGTAAGGCTTGTGACGTATCTATCTCTTTACCTCATAATTTAAGTAGAAAAATATTAGAATTAGCGAGTGCAAATAAATGTTAATTTATCGAAAACATTGTCATTTTCAATTAACTCCTTCTTTGTATTATACAAAATAATGATAGTTCAGTGATAATAATTCATAAAAGAATGCAATTTTTCATCAATGTTTTCTTATGACATTATCACGTAAAATTATCGTCCGTAAACCTACTTTACAGACAACCAATTTTTTAAATGTCCGGATGTTTGAACATAAGGAATAGCAGATGTTCAACAAGCACAGACAAGCAACAAGCAAGCAAGCCGCAACAGAATCTCACTGCCGCCTAACCGGTAGGTTTCCCTTTCCGCGAACCCAATTAATATAGATTATTTAATCACAATCCGTATACAGCCTCAACGCAGGCTAAACGATTTAGTAATTACTTTCCCAGAACTTGCCCCGAGGCGTCGAATTAACTTCACGCAATCTGCTTTTGAGCGCTGTTATCTGATTGTCATGCAACTACGCGGATATCTTATTACTTCGAATGAGCAGTTCTTGTGTACTCGTATGTATAAATTTACGCACGACTATCTCGATAAACGCCCTATTATGATATAGGTATTTTTCTTTTTATTTTGAAAAAGTTCTGGTTTTTTAAATTTATTTATATTTATATATATATGTCTCCCCTCAAAAAGGACACAAAAATATTTTTAAACGTTCTATTCATTAGTACTATTTAATAGAATTTTGAAGTAATTGCATTGTTGCTGTGCCATTGTTTCTTAACAACAAATGGCACTACATTATGTAACTACGTACGGCATTGCATATTTTTTTTTATAGTGTTAACGAGCATGCGGGCCATTGGAAAGTAAATGGTCACCGTCGCCCATGGACATCCGCAACTCAATGGGAGTCACTAGTGCATTGCTGGACATAAATAAAATGCACATCTATATTTAGCATATTATGTTATGTATTTTGCATATTATATTTTTGAATATTCATTATTACTCAAAAGACACCGAATGAAGCTCGGTTGCCCAGGTACTATTATTACTACTAGGTACTATTATATTATTCTTCCGTGTGACAATAATCCACGAGACTACGGTGCAATTTTATTGCTGTAATATAAACGAGAGCTTGTGATGGTTAGAGAAAATACTAAAGTTAAATTAAACAGAACGACCTGCGTCGTGACGGGCCGGTAGGTAGTCGGAGAATCGTGGAATTGTACATAAAGAAAGGGTTGGCGCAAAGATAAGACGGGACGTCTCTCTGAACGCTGTCATGTACAAAGGCCAAGCCCTAGTGGGAGATTCTGTGTATAATAAAACTGATATAATAAAGTTAGCGTGCACTTCGTTAGGGAGTTCGGGATTGTGCTCCTGTTCAGTGGTTTCATAGCCAGGAGTTAACACTCATCATGTAAGTTCATTGCCAAAAGTTCACCACAAAAAATCTGTAAAACGGCCGATTCTGCAGGCTGTCCTTGAAAATTTTTGATACTTGTCAGTTCAAAGTGTTAAAAATAAAGGAGTAGTAAATTGTTGAGCTCGTCATGCTTAAAAGATCGATGTTATTATTATTTTTTTTAAGTTCTCCGAGTTCAAAGATGTAATTCTAATACGTTATGAGCGCTTGTAATTCAGAAATCTATATGTATTGAAAAACCGAGTTTTTAACAATTTTTCAACTACAGTACCTTTGGAACAAGTTTTTTAATTTTGATCTGCTTTATAATATCCGATGCAGTTTTGTAAACAGACAAAGGTGAGCCATAACCAAATTTGAAAAAAAAAGCTCTTTTTTTCCGAATTTTGGGGTAACGATATATCTCAAACCAACCCATCGATTTTGATGGACCTTGCAACAATTAACGTTGTTTTTGAATCAGAAGTAATTAGGTTTTCGAATTTGTAGATTGTGTAATTTAAAGAACGTAATAAAAACAACATTTTGAAGTTTTTTTTCAACATAAAACATAAATACACACACACAATTACAAAAAGATGATACAGACATCACTGGGAAAATGGTCGAAACAGGTTCCAAGAACCCTAAAACTTCGAGATCTGGTGAAAACTCGACGATTTGCGAAAATCACGGTGAAAACTAACTTTCCAATATTATAAAAAAAAATATTTTTTCAGTGGAAAGTTAAAATGTAAGGTAATAATGTAAATACGAGTAAATAAAAATACATTAGAACGAAGTAAAATCGAATCCTTCTGATATTCGATGAAGTATTATACAATAATAGCTTAGTACCGCTAAATGTAAATAAAATCAGGCACCAGTTTTTTCCCGCGTCTGCCAATTACCAAAGTTTTAAAACGCATTTCAATCTTTTTTTTACATCTGATTTTGATTCCTATTTTACTTCTAATCCTGTTCCAAATCGCGTTTCAAATACCAATCCTAACCTTGCTCTCGGTATCCATGTCGCTTTCGTTTACGGTACCGCCGTAGCTGATCCCGACTGTGCTCTCGGTTCCGTTCTCAGTTTTGCTTGTGATTCCAATTTCTCTCATGCTCTCGGTTCTGATGTAATTTATAGTTCCAATCGTGATCTAATTTGCTCTTCTTCATAATTTCCACTTTTGGTAATGATTCCGCTTCCACTTACAGTATAATGCTGATTCAGAATTTGTTCTCAATACCGTTCCCGGTCCTGCTTTCACTTTCAATCTCAATTCTGTTCTCGTTTTAGGTTCCAGTGTTCGTTCTGTGCTCGATGCTGTTGAATACCACTGCATATTTGAGCATACCAAAAGCATTCCATGTTCATATGAATTAGCTCTGATCGGCTGAATCAGCTGAATGAGCTCTCACGTACGGGTATATCTCGTATGTTTTATAAACTCTGACACTCCCCGAGCGGTACCGGCGTGAGGCCGGCGCGGGCGCGGGCGGTGAGTGAACTTTTTCTATGTACGTGACGGATTGAAATAGAAAACACAAACCAACAGAAATAGAAAAAGACAAGCACTAAATAAAAATAGAAAAACACACAACGTGTATGTGTGTTTTTATTTCGTCACTTTTGTTTCGTATTCTGTAAATATCTAGTTTCTCTTTATGTTATTCTTATGTTAGCTTAGTTACGGTCTCGATTGTGTTTACCGTGGTTCGTGTGATAATTCGTACAGCGATCCCAGCGGCCGTTCTACGTAAATCACTAATTTCTATACAGATGACAGTAAACTTAATCGAGATAGTAATCGTTTTAAACTCCTAATCGATCCTTTGTTGGTATAGACACTAGAACATAATACTACAACTAGTCTCCTGTTTACAATTGACAATATGTTAATGTGATATATTATTCGTAATGATAAACGTAATGACATTATGTATAGTTTTACTAATAGCCATACTTTTAATAAAGTGGAAACCTAACGGTCCTCAGTTAATTTAGATAGGCTATTTGAAAATATAGCGATTCAACAGGCATCCGAACAGTTTAATGATTAATTAAGTTTCAGTCTATAAATCAGTGGCATTTAGCAGTTAACGGTTTATACTGTACGTTGATATTATTTATTCCTCTGCGTTTTTGACATATCATATTGTTTTTTTTTTTCTCTTTATTGACAGAGAGGACAGAAGCTATAATCATAATTTGAGTTAAATGGTCAAAATACTTCGGTTTAAATAATTCAGTAATCAGGTCCGAGTTGCAGATGGTATTAATAGTATTTAGTGAAGATTGATTATACGATTAGTCGCTCAGTGATAAGAGCAATGGCCTCAGACAAGAAGGTGCCAGGTTCGTTCCTGATCATGGACGAATTAACCAATGACTTTTTGTGTTAAGTCGAATTATAACACTCAATGTAAGTTAAGGTCCAACTCCTTCAATCTATAATAAGAGATTTTGAGAGGGTATGTCTTAGAAGTTGGGTAAATGAAAACAAAAATGACGCACACAAATTCCTAATGATTTATTAACGACCGTACCTTCCCTACCTGACGTTTTTCTTATCGCCGAATAGTAAATAACTGGCCATGTTAATTGTGATTTCTGAAATGTCGCATGTATATGGTAAAACAACTAATGCAAGTGAAACAACACAGTCTTTGCTCTTGACGTGTAATGCGTTGACGCCGCATGGAGATTTAATAAATAGAACGACGCGTCATCAACTAAATATTCCAATAAAAATCCTCTTTTTGGGCTAAGTACCAGAATCTCCCGAATCGTTCAACAAGGAATCAGTCTCGTACAATACAAGACACCAAACTCTGCCATTCAGCATTGCCTGCGAATGATTCAATGCGCAGGTACCACGCTTCCTGGCCCTTCTTTCTTCTCTCGCGCGTTCCTATTTTATGCCACTGCGACGCTTCCGTGACTAACTTTACAGGGATAGAGTTTCGTGTCTCATACTATACCTTAATAATTCACATTTAATATCACCTCTGCGCCCGTGCTGCTGAGGTGACGCACGGTGGGCGACTTCATACTTCTCTATGGTCGACTGACTGCAGAGGCGCGACTCGCGATATGTCACTGGTAGGCCTAGCATGACACCAAAGACAAGAGTATCTCTATAGGACTGTCTTTTACGTTGCATGAAAAGGATCATTTTGTAGAGAGATACTATTCTTTGTTCTCCTCAAGTGATATAAATTAATCATGCACTAAAGATAAAGTGATTTGAGACGTAATCAAATACCATATAAGTGATTTGTATTGAGTTTTGAGTGCATGAACTCTTTGTGTTTAATTTTTTTTTACTTTATAGATGGTTGTTGAGATAAATTGTTTTTATCTTTTCTAATTGGCTATCAATGAACATTAAGAACTGTTGAATCAAAACTTAACGATATTGTTTTGTGTATAAATACAATTATTCTATCCTTTAACATTATATTTCGATTCTTACAAATACCTGTTTAATTTTCATTTTTCAGGAATCACCGGTGCTTATTAACTTCTAATTAGGGGTGAACTTATAATGAATCGCTCGCAAGATCTTCTGTTCGCAAGCGCAAAATACTCCTACGCGCTCCGAGCTTAAGAAAAGAGCTTTAAAAGCTCGCAGGAAACCCGAGCGCTTGCCCCGAAAGAGATTTCCCGACCGAAAGTTTTTTAATTGTATAACAATTACTTCCGCGTTTAATTAAATGAAAACGGCCGAGTACCTGGAACCGTGAACGCGGGTAGCGTACTTATTAAGAGTTTTTTAGGGTTCAGCGGTCAACCGCGGCTGCTCATTGTTTCCGTCTGTTTCTCGACGTTCGCTCTCGTTGATGTACTTAAAACGGGTATAAAACGATTTTTGAAAGCTTCACCCAGAATAATATATAATGATATAAACTCACGCCTTGTTCCCAAAAGGGTAAAAAGATTCTGTAGATTTACAGATGGTACAATCTTTGCATATATCTCTTGCGTGACTCACATCAATCTTTTCAAGCAAGGATGTCGGTTAGGGACGCTTAAAATTTAGCCCTTTTTTAATATGCCACCAATATGATCTGCATAGGATTTTGCAGGATGATCCTTTCCATCACACGACCATCAACCTTTCTATCGCACGCATTTACTCTATAGATGTATTTTGACAGTCTACCTTCATTCATCCTTTCCAGATGGCCAAACCACCGCAACATATTTCTTTCTACTCTAGTCACTACATCTCCTTTCAAACTACACCGCTCTCTGACATCACTATTCACTGATATCTACCTTTCCGAGACACTCCACACATACTACACAGAGATCGCATCTCCACCACATTGATAGTGCAAGTGCGTCTTATCTAAAATGACAAGTCGATTGCTAGATCGTCTTTATAATGAGAGGATGGGCCACCGAAACTCTCACTCATTGGATGAAATCTACAGGGGAAGCTGCCTCTTCACATCTATATTCTGTAATAATGTGGTATCTCATCGGCAATATAACATGGAGTTATAAATTAAAGTACTTTCTTTTAGTAATGATTAAATAACAGCGGGAAATGATTTAAGAGTCTTGGTGGTCGAAGCTGCAATCAACGGCGTCAGCAACTTCTGTTTCTTCATTGAAGGTCTTGTCATCTGACCTAAGTTGCAAATTAAAATCACAGTGTTTATTTTTTTCGGTTTCATTACCTTCCAAGCTGTATTCGTCATATCTTCACTATGTCGTTATTGATGTTTGATATTTTTTTTTAAATAATTTCATTTCTGATGACATATTCAGCTGTATATATATATATATACAACAATAACCTTAAACCGTGTATGCGCAACTTTAGACCTTGGATTTTTAAAATTCACTTTTGTATGTCTGAATGCAGCATGTTTGTTTGTTGTATACTCATAGCAGAAAAATAAAATATGCTTTTCGCGGTAACGATACATACATACATCTACGCCACCTAAGCGGCCGAAACCACGAAATGAAATGAGCACATCATCAGGAGCCCATCAGGCGCCGGTAGCACCGGCGGCGACCGCATCAAGGCGCAGTCCTCGGGCGGCCGTAAATCACCACGCAGCGGCAGACGCGGCCGTCACGTTGTCGTTTATTTACGAACGCACTGCGACACGCCGCCCCCGACATCGATTGTCGGCGCGGCCGACTTTTTACTCATGTATGCGCGCCTGGTACACGGACCGAGGAAGGTCGGGCACTGGATTTACTCAAATTGCAGCGACTACGCCACGCTACCGCTACGTATACCCGCGTCAGCCTACTATTATATTCGTCAAGAAGTAATGAAAATCGACATCCTTTTCCGGCGATCGATCTCGATGTAGACCCCTTATTCTAAATATTTTTTCTTTTAAAACTTAATTCCCTAATGCGGCTTCCGGTAAGAGTTAACTGGTAGAAATCGTAACGTAATGGAAAAGGGTTATGCCGTCTCCATGCGAGTGTCTCTCTCTCTCTTGAAATTTATCATAATATATTTATCAAAATATCGCAATTCTTACTTTGAATTATTTACAATGAAAAAAAAATTATTCCTGACGGAAGCTCCCTACCGCATATTTAATTTTTTTAAACATGTATAATACACGGATACGTAGCGTTTAAACACCACTTCTTTCGTATCCTGTCAAATTTTACACACCATGGTATTTGGACCATATGTTTATCTTAAATTTTAAAAACCGGAAAGTCGTTGTTATTTGAGAACCGTGTGTCAAATGTTTATGGATTATTCGCCATTCTAAATTTTTTTTTACAATGTTTATATACTTTTTTGTTGCTATCCGAAACTGGCTAGGCATTAATATTACAATATTTTATTATTTCAATAACAAGACTGAGTTTTTGCGTGCAATCATCGAACAAGCAATTGTAAAGGATGCAACTCTTCTTCCGACACAATGAACGGCATATAAATAATTATAATTTCTCAAAATTTTGTTATACATAGTGTCTGTCATAAACAGTGTTACCAGCCAAATAAAATATTTTAAAGTTTCACACGTCTTAAATTTATTTACGAAATTATTATTATAATCCGATAAAAACCGAATCGCGCACATAAATATAATAAAACTTTTTTTTCGTATGAAATACAGAAGACATAAGTTAGTAATTATGAAAATAAAAAGATATCTTTTATATACGTATTTATTTATGTACCTCTACCCGAATTTAAACTCTGCAGACAGTAATACTCACCTGACATATCAATCTTTATGATGTCTGGCTCTAAGTCAGAACTTCAAACACTTCAAATCGTTATAAAATTGACATCACAGACTTGTTACAATTCAATTTTTCTTGACATTGGTAAATAAAATTATAGTATACAAACTTTTATTAACGGATTCTCGTGTCTGTTTACGGCATAATTCAAATCAAAATTACACAACTAAATAACATTTGTTATGTTTATGAACTATAGTTACATTAGGCCTCGGGCGCGGCTCGCTAACCAAACACGTGTTCTGAGAAAAGGGTTAATTGTATCATGAATAATCAACGAACTCATATTTATCAATATTTCTGTTAACTACAACGATTAATTTCGTTTGTTTAGGTTTTAGTATTAGTTTGTTAAAGTTCGTACGTAAAACTCGCAAAAAAACTACATAATGGTTAATCTCAATGCCAACGTCGGGCTTCGCCACTTATATATGGTTTTCAGATTTTTTTCCTTAACTGTGCTGTGAAACCTTACTTCTTGCCAAATTGCTAGAACCATGAAATTCTAAACCAGTGCGAAGTACCTTATCGGTATTGATTTACTTGCGAATGTCAAAAATAAGACACAAATGGTTGTATTTATTGATTACGTTGACTTATAACTTCTTTTACATCTCCAAGGAACAGCTGGCTTAAATATTTGGTATAGATCCCAACTCGATGCTTCTACGAGTTCTCGAGAAAGAGGTGCTCGACAGACAGACAGACGAACACACGGCCAAATGGGCAAACGGAAAACGAAGCGATCCTACGAATGTTCATTTTGTCCTTTTGAGGTCCGGAACCCTAATAAATTTTACTATGTGACGACCGAAGTGTACCAAGTGAAAGCCAGCAGCGTGTAAAAGCAATGCACAGAACAAGCTCATGAGGCGGAAAGAGACGAATGCGGGGCTCTGGCGGCTGTGGTTGTGGTCCTCTACGCTGTGTTCCGAGCCATTAGCTCAGTAGCGCGCATTAGCGCACGCGAATTTAGTCTCTAATAAATCGACACATAAAGTATTTATCCCTATGACACATTTGTTAATTTAATGTTTCGTCCGTTTGTTTTTTTTTTTTGGGAAAACCGGACTTTTTGGCACGAATTAAAGATAAGCCTATGGAGATTTAAAATGAACTCATTTCATCGTCACTAACATATCGATATTAGCTGAAACATGCTCACATTTTTATCAGCAGCGTAATGGATGTGTAGTGTTTGTGTATCGTCGTTCAGCCAGTAAATATACAGAATAGCATACCTGTGATATGCTTTTAGAGATCCGCACACCTGATAAAAATCACAACCTTAGGAGTAACACTCTCGTTTATGTCTGTCTGTCATAAGCTAATGCGTCCCAAGTCTTTTCTACGACTGTAGTTGTAATTTGATGCATATCCAAAACTATGTGATCCGATCGTGAATTTTCTTTCCGATCCAGAAATTTAATCTCAGAGGTTAATTTTTCGGAAATGAATTGGAAAATTAAAAACATGATGGACTTTAACAAATACTGACGTGTTAATTGAATGGGTTCGTTATGAGATATAAGAATCTTTTTTTAATCGTAAAATGCACAATTTATTAGATATTTATGAAAATCTATGAACATTATCCCTTTACCATAAACCACTTTACGTAAAATTTCGAAATAATGGCAGCTTCACTTAAATCTTACACATAAACCAAAAGGAAATCGTAAGTGTTTAACTTCTGACGATAAACGGAAAATAGTCCATTTCTTATTTTCTTTTTCATTTTTGATACCATGATCAACTTGAGTCAGATTTAAAAAGTAGGCGATGCGACGATTTATAGTACAGAACCGTTTCCATTTGATACCGATTCGTTATTGACCGGTATTTTTTTAGCGTAAGCTGACGCCAAATTTTTATACGCTTATAATTAAATAAGCATAATATGATAAAAATTGCACAGAATGAAACCGTTTAAAAAGTAATAAGTAATATACTCCCCAGAACGAGGGGTATAAATATAAAATGCGGTAACTTTAATAAAAAAAAACCACAGTCTAACGATATTGTTGCGTTCTACTAAAGTAGATGCTGTTAAATTGAATTTAAAAAAAAGAATGGCCGTCACGGGACGCCCGGCAGATGTGAAACGTCTGTGTTAATATTAGGTTTCACAATGAATAAAAATCCATAACTAAAGGTGTAATAAAATAAAGATAAATTATAGCTTTATTAACAAAATCGATTTACATTTTTTTCTTATAGTTTTAATTATCATAATTACAATGTATATACATACATATGCATGAATAGAATATAAAATATGTTTTAAAATGGAGCTACGGTATATTATTTGAAGTATCTTCGGTGATTTCTGTAATAGTAAATGTTGAAGGTGTTTTTGACGGTATTAAAGAAATGATCGGCCGATCATAACTAAAACAGGTAACAAAATTATAAGACGTCATGTCATCAAGACACCTTGGAAATATAGTATCGCTTGTTGTTCCATATGTAGTTGTTGATTCAGTTGATTTATGTTTATTTTCAAATTAAATTTTTGTTTCAGGAATGTTGTCGAACGGATTGAATCGTTAATCGCAAAAGTAACACCAGTCACTGTCACTCGTATTTCGATTTGATAATATTAAAATTGATACCATACCATATTTAAGTGCTTTAAAAACAATTGTATTGTAAACAACAATACGATGCATGTATAAAAACGATATACGGGTCAAGTATACTATAGTCAAATAGAAACATAGGAACGCAAATGACACAGAGAAGTATCAAAGTGTTACAATATACAGCGCACACACAAAAAGGTGTCGAGAGCGGCCACGTAGTGGGGGGGCGTGACGGCATGAGTCATCTGTCACGGCATTCAAGTGGATCTGACTGCCAAGGCGCGCCACTAAATGTCTCATCAAAACGGCAAGCAATTTATTTATGTAATGCGTCGATGTAACATGCAATCAATTAAGTGTGACATCGGCACTTTACATGTTCAAAGCACACACTGAATCAGATTTTCCTAATGCGTCAAAAAAGTATAACTTCAAAAATACTGTTTTTTACTTGAGCGCCCGAATCTCGCATACTCCGATGTCACGTCTTTTGCGGTCTGTTAGCTCGCCTCCACCCATTCTTTTTACGTGAACGCGGCCACTTTAAGTCGGAGGCCTCGCGGGGAAAGATAGCGACATTAAATAATTTCGCAGCTTAATGCCTCAAGTCGAAAAGTTGAGGCGTTGGCGGGCCACATACTGCACAGCCTCTTACATAAAATATGGCCCCGGCGACAAAGCTCGAGTGTCTAAAATCGAAACTTTTCTAATTTCGAAGTTTCTTCTCGTTGAAAAACATAAACTTCGTTGTTTTGTTAGTGTCAAAACTTATACAGGGCCGTGGATTTTGAGGGAATCCATTTTCCGTCTAAACGATCCGTTTTTAATTCATTGAAAAAAAATCTCGCGGTGATATAAGACGCCATCTCATACAACTGATCATGTGAACATGGGCGATGCGCTACGAAAATTCGGTGCTTTTTATAAAATCAAAACGTTAATTTGAGTTCAATAAAACGCTTACACAGGTAAAAAATCGACGAAGCGCGTGTTGAACCACGCGCAGGGTAAGGTTCCGTAGTTGCCCGTCACAATGCGCGTCCTTAAAAGGGAGTATTTTGTTTAATACTATGGACGTATTAATTGAGTTCACGCTGTAACTGCTAACAACTTCATGTAAGTAATATATAATGGTATTTGTACGAAATTTAGGTTCCTATCTTTTTCATATACATGTTATAAGTTGGTCGACTGTTACTCGTTAACTTGTAAAACCTATTTAGCCGTGGTTCCATCTCCCATATATTTGTAATATATAATACTGCTATGAATTCTTTACTTATTCGTGAACTACCAGTTAAGTACGATTTAGAGACTTAACTGTAACGAAAATTAGAAGCTTAAAGCTTAATATTTCGTAAACAGATTACCGAATCGAAAACGACTGTTCAAATCGTGAGATAGACAAGAAAAAAAAACACATCCACAATTCATGTGTAGGGGATGTACCCTAAAGTACATTTTTTTCAGATTTTATATTGTCACTTTGTTGGCGTGATTAATATGTAACCCCATACCAAATTACACATTTCTAGTACTGAAAGTCACTGGGCTAAGTATCCAGGAAAACGGATGGACATGGCGAAACTATAAGAGTTCCTTGCTGATTACGGAGCCCTAAAAACTAGCAATGAGTTTGGCCTATGAAAGCTAAATACATAAAAACATAAATGGCCCTGACGTAGCTAAGTCGATTATCATTTCTTATTGTAACTTAATTCTAATGCTGAATCTTTTGTTCTTGAACGATCTTAAGGCAAGTTTCGCTAATACCGTCCAATTAACCGCTCTTGTCTAGCTTTCGATTATAATGTTAGTGATTTTTCACTGCGTAAAGAAAAAAAAATCAAATCAGAATTGCAAATTTCTCTACGTATCTTCTAAGTTCTTCATCATCACTTGTTGACAATAAAACAGTACTTTAATTTACATTACGTATTACGAGGGCTGCTTTTTATATATCCAGAACTGGCCACATACAGAAAAATATTTACAAATTTAAAAAGTAATTACAACATTTGAAAATGGAACTCCTTGGCTGTAGAATACAGTTTCTTTCATGTAACTGTCAATTGTTTAGCATTGTGGCGTCATTTTGAATATTGCGTGTCTCTATCATCATGGATTTAACTTGTGAAAATTTTCGTACAATGATTTATTACGCTTTTCAGCGTGGGCTAACCCAAAAATAGTGCATCGATCAACTTACTTCGACTTTTGGGGATAAAGCACCATTAGAAATCCCTGTGTATCACAGTTTTAGTGAGTTTGATTGTGGGCGGTCTATTCTCATAGACGAATTTAAAGAAGGTCGCCCTAAATCGGTTGTTGTCCCACCAAATATCGACGCTGTTCGGGAAACAATATTGCAAAATTGTCATGTTACATATCGCGGGATAAACGCGTCCCTGGTCATAAGTATGACGAGCACAAATAAGATATTACATGAAAATTTGCCAGTGAAAAAAATTTGCTCCCGTTTGATTCCGCACAACTTGAACATTGATCACAAACAGGATCGTGACAATTGATGCGAAAAATTTATAAAAAAAATACAAGCATGGTGTGTCAAAAACTGTTTATAATATCTAGGGTTATGATGCCAAAACTAAACAACAGATAACGGTGTGGATGTTCCAAGATGAGCCGAACCCAACAAAAGTGATTCGTGCCAAAAACACATTGAAGCAAATAGTTGCCTGTTTTTTTGTGTAATTGGACATATGGTTACAGTGCTACGAGTACTAGAAGATCGTAGAACGGTTAATTGGCAATGGTATACGACCATTTGTTGGCCAGAAGCCTTTGAAAAAATAAAAAAGAACAAACGACAACGCAGAATCATTCTTCATCATGACAATACTAGCCGTCACACGTCGACCGAAACAATTTGATCTTTGGAAGGTCAAAACATCGAATTAACGGGTCATCTGCCGTACAGTCCTGATTTGGCACCCAACGTTTTCTATTTGTTTGCAAGTGTGAAGAATAAATTAGGTGGTCAATGTTTTTCGAGCCGCGAAGAGGCCGTTGATGCGTTCAAAATGCACTTTTTGGAGATACCTCAATCAGACTGGAAAAAATGCTATAAAAATTGTTTCAGCGTATGCAAAAGTGCATCGATCTTCATGACGAATATTTTGAAAAGCAATAAAACCATATTAAAAAATATATAGACATTTCTTTCTTTTTGATATTCCGTACACATAAATAGCAGACCTCGTGTATGAGCTCCGTATGTACTCGTAGGGTTTCAAAGCGATAAATGAAACTCAACGATATAATAATTTCAAATACAGATTTGTAACATTTTCATACAGGATGTTATAAACGCGCAGTTAATTCCGTTTCCGCATGCGAGAGCCCGCTTCCGCCCCCCGCCCCCCGCTACCCATCGCGAGAACCCCAAAAATATTTTCCCGCTCATGGATTTTTCATGCTGTATTTTGATATCCTGCCGGCGCAGGAAATGGGTGTACCGCCTCGACTCGGCCGAACAATGCTCCACTTTGGATGTTGCATTCACGCTCCGGCAAATATGTTATGTTCAGCGCTATTTTATTCTGGTAACGTGTTCGCGTAGACGAACTCGGCGATAGCCGGCGGACTCGTGCGCAAGATTGGAAACAAACTCCCAATCCTGCTCCCGGCCTCGATCCTGGACGAGTCATCGAATGTCACTTTGAGATTTGCTCATTTTCCACTCGATCACTGATATTCCAAGAGCTCTCGAACTTGCATCGATTCGATGTCTGTAGATAAAGGTGATTGACCGTTTCTAAATTTTTCAAATAGTCCGTCATGTTTTTTTTTTTCTATATCGAGTTTAAGGAACTCATTGGAAAAAAAATCTTGGGACCTTCCTTTACGGAGAAAATTACTCTGAAAATCTCTGACAAATGAAAATGTTGACATCTGAAATCTTTTCAATGATTATTTGGTTGTAACTCTTGAATATTTACACACAAAAGAAAACCAGTTGCAGGAACTGTCAATCGAATACGAAATGCTCTTGCCTTTCCGGAAATTCTTTTATTGTTTGTTTTTAGTTTTTCAATTGGACGTGCAGTGTCAACGTTTGACAATACGCATTGATAGTTGCTGTGATTGACTTATATTTTTATTTTCAATATTCAAGGCCTATTGGCTTAACAATTAAATCACAGACTTGTGGGACACACTTCAAGAATTAAAACATATTTATATCCGCCTAGGCCTAAAAAATTCTTTTAAAATTAATTTCTTTATGATAGACTATACTTCCGAAAAAGATAATATACGTGTTTTATTGGAAAAAATTTTCGAAGATTAGAGAAAAGATTTAGAATAGGTCAATCATAAAAATAAACAATAAACGAATATTCGAACGCTTACAAAATTTCAAAATAAGGCTATTTAAGTGAGTTTTTTTCAACAAATATTTCACTGTCAAATCTAACACCGCCCGTATAAGTAAATTGATATGGCGACATCTTCACCAGTTAAATGCACGCACGCTGGTAATATTCCAAGTTCATGTGAATAGTACGTTAAAATGGCAAACTCACATTTAAGTTCTCAATATATTTTAAATTTCTAAACCACGTGTATTTAACTACCAAAGATTTTAAAACGTACATCGGATTGTTATTATATATATTGGTAGAGTTTGCCTTACGGTAGGTGTCATAGCATGCGAAAATGTGTAGTTTTCATGCAGAACAACAAAATATAAACAAGTGTATAATAAAATCTCTGTATTCAAATTTATAAACAAGGTAGTTAAAATTTAATTACTTTGCTTTTTACGTTCTATTTGTTGTTTACTTTGATTTTTTTATAATATCTCGTAAACTTGCAGTTGATTCTTTGGCTGAACTATGATTTCATAAAATATATTACTTACAGGCATTTATGTTACGGTATTTAAAAGGTAATTGAAATACAAAATTTACGCCAAATTTCTTGCCTTACACAACATTTTTATTGTGTCGATAATATCAAGCTTAAGATGGTCTATGAGTTAATCTAACAATGAGTGTCTAAAATTGTGTTTTTTGAACTCTCTCATTTCGGAAACCGTCGCATCAAAAGAAAAAAAAAAAAGAAGAATTGCAAATAAATGTCTCGGAGCCGTAGTGGCTGTATGATGAAGATCGTGGTATTAGGAACACGGGGAATGGACCAATGTATTCACACTTCAAATTAAATAAAGTTCCTGGTTCTGTAGTTTAATTGGAATTAGATTAAACAACTCAAATACCTCGTTAAGCCGTTGGTCGCGGACAACAATGGTCGTTAATAGTTCCCCAACCTGCACTGTGTTAGCGTAGAGGACTTAATCTCCAGGTTTTACAATGGCAATTGATTAAATTGTGGGAGTTCATGCTTTAAGTAGGTCGTAAAAATAATGCACAGAATGCACAGTGCGTTTTTTGCGAGAACACGGTAGTGCTAAACTATGCGCTTAGATTTAGTATTGTCGATCGCTGCACAGAATTGTGCAGCGGTTATCTAGTTTAATATATTAGTAAACGGGTAGCGTCTCCCGGAGACTTTATTTATAGTGTATGCGACAAGTTGAATGAGTTCGCCAGCGTAAGCGCAGGTCGATGACCCGGATTTTGAATGGGACCCCGCCTCAGCTTTTGAAAATTAAATGATGGCGAAGAGTCGCGAATGTCCCAAGAATCAGTTGAGACTGCACTTCTGCGCCCTTATACTGCGACTTATAAAAGTTTTTAAAAGGATAAAGATTTTTTAAAAGGAACGTCATAGTGTTCAATAATTTGTACACAAAAATTAGTAACAATTTAATAATAATATAAACTAATTATTCAAATACTTCTACATTCGTAGCCCATTCTATTTTTACCCAAAAAAAAAATTGATTCTCATTTGTTAGTTTTTTAAAAATAAAACGTCATAATTTATTTTCTTAATTATTATAATCAAAACGAACTTAAATATATCAGTAACATATTAGAAATATATTTCAGGACGAAGTTAGTGGACCAAAAATATTACCTATGTCTGTATTTCATCGTAATTTGATAATACAACGATTTTGTATTTTTTAAATTCCTTTTAAATTAATTAATATAGCTATATAGGAATTTGTGATTCGATTTTGTACGAAATCAATATATATATATATATATATACCTACCTATACGTCATAAGATTTAATTCCATCCCTCATTGCGTATACGGCGCTCAGTTGTCTACCCGCGATATCCCAGAGCGTCATTAAGGCGCAAATGTGATACCTATTACGTGATCACAGCGTGACGGGAGACAGTAAGCCGCTTATAGGCCGGTAAGCGGTAAGACTTATCCGAGGTTGAATAGATTGAATTTCTTGAAACTAAAACACCTCCCCATTGAAAAGGCTCTTTAGAATGGTGTTTTGGGGCTAAGCGCCAAATCGGGATGTGATTGTTCGGTAGATTGACTAGGAGTTCAGGAGAGATTTGGAATAATGTATTCGAGGTTTAGTGGCCAGTCCGGACTTTTAAAATGCCATCCTTTAAACTTCATTTGGAGAACTTAAGGAAGTATGCGTATATGTTCCGATGTTTGCGGGCGATGTGGTTTTGTACAACTCATAATGCGTAGCATTTGAGCGTGCTTTGCTATAGAACAATTCTTTTTCACCTGTTGTCAGCCCCTATTCTGTCATTGGACTCTCATTAGGGCACGAAAATTAGAATGGTTTTATGTCATTGTACACATAATTTAATGAAGATTAATTCTGGCAGATTCATAAAGTGATTTAATATAATAGAAACTAAGTTGATCAACAGGAAAGTTTTCTAAGTAGTTAGAAAATTTTCCTGTCGATCAACAAAACACCTTGAAAACACGATTGTTTGTAAAAAAATTTTGCCTTTTTTATTAGCTTTAGAATTGAAGCAAGTAGTTTCTTATTGTAAATTAATGCTTTTATTAGGCGTCGTTAAGTTATAAATAGTAAATACAATTCTAGAAACGAGAGTATCGCTTCACAAATACGCAATGTATTAGTGGCGACCTCTAGTATCTGTTTCGAAGAGATTGAAAACTTTTCAATTTTTTTTTTGATTTCTTATCAAAATTAAATGATAACATTATGGAGCGTGGGCTTTTGGATTTTCAATTTTTTTTTTAATGTTTTACAGGCCGACAGTTTCATCATTCGAGGCGGACGCATACCTACTAGGTATTTAAATTCGTAAGTGTCACTAAGGTGTTAAGGATAATGCAACGTTTGCACTATAGAGAACACAATCAATTTAGTATTTATGTTTTGCGTTCGTAATTTTCCTGTTTAATACGAATATGCGCATTGTGAAACAATTATAATTCCTTCTCGTTTAGTCAAAAACTCGAAATCATAATCGAAAAAGAAAGAAGTCGATTTTTCGTTTTTTTTTTTAGGTGGTGACAATGTGATAGTGGCGTAAAATAGGTCAGAATCTCACTATTTTAGCATATTTATTGTGCTTTTTTTTTGTAACTGCAACAATATGACTTTCGAAATCTTAACTTTACGAGTCACCGCTGGAGGACTACTGTTTCTCTCTCCACTGCACGACGGACAAGAGCAGTGTTATGCTTGTCTCGTATTTGACAAGGGTTCGAATACCTACGTCCGAAACTGAATCGATCACGTAATCGTATCGAAAACGCTAAGTCCTAATAATTGGAGGGCACTAAGAGAGGATAGGTCGAATAGGCAATTATTGCGAATTTTTTTTAATCGCAGCGAATAAAGATTATCATCTATGGTGAAGGCGGTCCGCCCGGTGTTCGACACCGGTAAATTGAAATTGAAAAATAGGACGATTCAAATGCAGTCTTATGCCTAAAAAACAAATTTGTGAAGAATAGTATTTCAATCTAGATTTCAGAGTATAATCTAAGAATATACATGTAAGAATCCAATTTGAAGATGTCAACATCAGCGACATAAGCGCAATACAGTTGCTGTCGAGAAACTGTATAGATCTCAAACGGTAAATACACCTCGATAATGATATGAATAGACACCGATAAAGATCTCGCGAAGGGGAACGCCGGCGCCGGTTTCGGTCGCGCGGAAGTCGTGCGCCGACAGAGGGTTGCGAGCTATCTATTGTTAATTAATACGAACGAAAAAGATATTTCGCGCGTGAATTTCGAGATATTAAGGCGCTCTAACTCGACACGAAGCACGGCACATTCCATTAATTATTCCGAATGACGGCGCACGTAAATTAATAACGCATCGATCGGACGCGTGCGGTCCGCGTCAGCGTCGCGCGTGTTGATCCTTCGAAGGAGATCGCTTACAAAAATTCCACGGAATCCGCGATCAATATTCATCACAATCGTAAAGTTTCGACGTCGGATAACAGATCTGCGGAGTTTAAACCCTATTCCAGTTCCGCGCCCCCTTCCCCTCGCCGCCCTCCTCTAGCCCCGTGCCCGCTCGCGGCGCCCCCTTCGGGCCAAACAGAAACATGTTCTCCGGCGTCAAGCGACGCTCAAACTGTCAAGCCTTAGGCGGTTTAGAAAGTTTCCCTTTGTGTTAGAACAGCATTACGGATTCCGTGCTTTCATCACGAAAGCCCGGCGTCGATATTTGGCGGTCGTCGAGAATATCCCGAATAATTTCAATACAGAATTAATCTGTTTTTTCATCCGACACGGAACTGAAGAAGCGTACACGCAATATATACCCCTTAGTTTATCCTCCCGTTGTATACTCGGCAACCTTACGCGACTTATTTCAAATTAGAGGGCTTAGGTCGTGAGCCCTCTGCTCTACACACTGGTCCAGTGCGGATCGGGGACTGTGACCGACGGGCGTTGGGGATGCGATCGCAACTTCCGCGACCGACGGCTTAAGGTGACGCAGTCGTAAACTGTTCATGTGACGTAGCGTAACATATGGTACTGCATAATATACATTTTAAATACTTGTATATTTTTAAAAGTCGTATGCGACAAAGCAGTTTCTTTCGTTTAAAATAAAAACTAGGATTCATCTTAAAATATCCATCTGACATTTTGAAATGTTTGTATGGATTAATCTAAGTAGAGATTTGGAGATCTAAATCGGATTCATTTTTAGGTAAAATGTAAATCTCCGTTTTAAAAAAAGTTATCTTGGACATTTTCTCATCTGTTGCAAAATTTAATAAACCGTGCAAAGTCAACTGATAAATTGAAGTCAATAGAATGAAGAATCGGCTCGCCGAATATCACTATCACACGTTTTCTTATTTTGTGAGAAAAATCTAGATCACCAAATATCCAATTCGTCACCTTAATATATTTCTCGAGAAGCGTAGCAAGTGATTTAATTACGTTTTATCTAGGAAATCACTAGTTGATTCGCCCATGGCCAGAGATGTATGCACCTGTCAAGTTCCAAGTCGAAATGTACGCGCTGTATTTTATTGTAGTCGTTCTCAAGCTAATGTGGCGATGCAATCTTCTTAAACGGAAACGTGTTACAGAGCACTCGTTTAGATTTATTGCTGCGTGCCACAGCTTATATTTTCGCCTGTTATGTGACAAGACATGATGTGCTTCGGTCTTCAGAAATTAGATTGATAATTGTTACGAAACAGTTTTCGCAGAAGATTTTCCGAGTCCCAGCCGTACTCAAAGCGTGTCCGCAGAATCATGTCCCGCGGTAATACTTTGTTTATGTCCCCGGTACATGTGGTATACACCTTTATTTATTGAAGGAACTAACAATTATAGCGCCGTAACGCTTTAGCTTTTATGGGGGCCGATAATGGATTAAATAATTTAATTTAATTCACCGTAAACGTTTATTAAGGCATAAAATTCGTCGTAATTGTATATATGTGCATGCATATGTGTGTGTATATACTCGTAACGCCTGGTCAGGTGCCGGCCCGACGTGTCCTTGCCTCCATGCTGTGACGTAACAGACGCCTTATCAAAAGGTTGAGTTCATATTCAGAATAAAATGTTTTGTTTGTTCTCAGTAACAGTTGCGGTCAATTCGATTTTAACAATTTTTAGTCATTGATTGTTATAAGAACTTAAAAATACTGAACATATGATTATTCTGAGAATCTGTACCATTGTTTATATGAAAGAAATTTTTCTCAGATTTTCATGAACTTAAGTCACAATTGAGGATACAAATAAATTACATTATTTTTACATTTTAAAATAATCTGCAAACTATTTGAACAAACTCTGTCGAATACTTCGCATTTTAATTTTTCCTCAAATCAAACCAACTATCGAGAAAACGTTAAAAATGCAAAGTTATTTTTCTGCCTTACACACCAAAAGAAACGCTGTGACTACTTACAAATACCGAACAGTTCCAAATCCCCGAATCTAAAATTGTTACGTCACACGAACTCTGTCCGTCCCCTGGACGCAACAGGACCGCAACTCTTGGCCATACAACTTCCCCACCTTCTCCGAAATCGTCTTACGTAATTCGTCCACGACCCTTATAAAACAATAACTTGCTAAATAACATAAGCTTAAATTTATATTTTGGTAGGCAAGCGATCGCTTAATCAATTTGAGCGGTATATATTAAATAATTATAAGTTTAATATAATAACACATATAAGCGCACATTAGAAAAGCACTAAATCTGATTTTTGAAAGATAAAAAAACACGATACAGTAGAAGTTTTTAAATCGTCGAGATGCGGGTCGCGAACTATGCCGAGTCGCATACTAAAATGTATCTCGTCAGAATTAAAGTTTAACACGCAGATATATCTAAATGTTGTCGATTATGAATCTTCTAAGTGAACGTTTTCCGACCTTAAGCCATATGGACTTTCGCCTGCAACACGAACCATTATGCAGCATGCAACCCACCGCTGACCCTCGAATCTGCACTTCCACCGTGGATCCTCATCTAACGTATTGAACATTGAATCGAGAGGATTGATATATATAGAACACCTATGTTTGACGCTATCTTGAGTAGATCCCATTTTTCATGGCAGTCTTTTTTGTTTTTAACAAGCCTATCAAAACATACCTTATTATATCTAATTGCCTTCGCTATTTTTATACATAAAAATTAAGCTTTTATATTTGTCATCACAAAATTCTAAAAGCAATCCGCCGATTGCCTTAAAATTTTGACACAAAGTGGCATTCGAAAACGTGTGTGTTTTTATTACACCTACTAGCAGTTGTTCCTGACTTCGTTCGCGTATTTGCGCCGCTAAACTGAACTATGTCAACGATTCCAAAAAAATCAATGGCTAATTTTGTATCGGGTATTAATAAGTGATAAAAAGATACATTGCCTCTAAGAAATACAACCCTTATTTTATTTTAATATTAACATTTGCTCCGGTTTCATACAAATCGCAACCGCGACCGACAGCAATATTGAAATCGAAAGTGGGACGGGAAAAAGAATCGACAACAGGAACGGGGACAAAATTCGAGAAGGGAATCGAGATGAGCGTCGTCGGGATCAGAATCGAAATTGGAAACGAGGATTTTGTGTGACCGCAAAAGGATACGCCGGATCGACCAGTGAAATACTACACTCACAGAATGCAGACGTGTTCTGTGTTACGTAAAAATTCTTGTTATATTAAAAAAAAAAAATTGGAAGAAGGCGTAATCCATTCCGTTTCCATAGATTTTGTATGTAAATTTATTTCTCTAATTCGGCCTCCCCGTGAATTCTATGCACGGCTTAAAATCGGTGCCGATGTTAATAACGTCCAAGTTGAAATTCGTCTGCAGCGATATAAGCACGCGCAGTTGCAGCTGCGACGTTTTGCACATAAAACTGAAAGCTTCCGCGCTTTCATGCGCGGGACGAGATTCCGGTGGGTTTATTAGACTTTTAAAGCTATCCCGACGGCAATAAAATGTATACTGTTTAATATCTGCACGGATATATGAGTATGCGAGCTGCATCTGTACGTACAACCTTTTTTTTTTGTCGAATTCTGTGGTAAATATTAAAATATTCGTTTTATGACGAACCTAATCTATATTCACCAATTTAAAAAACTTGTCTTTCTGCACGTCTGTTTGTCTTTTCGTCCGTTTTTAACTAAACAACAGCTCGACAGAAGCTAATGAAAGGGATACATTTGCACGCACTTGGATGCACTTGCGTAAATGGTAAGCAATTTATGATATATGAGAAGAGTGTATATTTGTTTGTCCAGATTGAAAAAGAATTTTGCATACGAGTAGTTCATATCGTGTATAATACGCAATAAGTTAAACTTTCTATAAAAAAAATATGTACAAAAATCAGTAAAATAATAGCAATGACTAACAAAGAATCGAGATTGGCATTTGAATTGAAAACAGAACCGGGATCAAAATATTAAACAAAATTTAGGTAGGAAACAGTAATCTCTAATATAAATTTTAATTTACGCACAATGGAGCAGGCGTCTACAGTTTAAAATAAATGCAGTTTTAGTTCACTTTAGATTTCACTGTGGTGCAAATTATGAATTTTTAAAAATGTATTTAAACAATGTGATCACAACATAAAAGGGAATTAATACATTACACAATGTTTATTAGTATGCGAGAAAAATGAGCAATTGAACACGTATGGTTTTTTTAACTACAACTTGTGAGGTACGATGATTCTCTACGATATATTTTGTAATCTATCATTTTTTATGTATTATATAACCTCATTATAATTGATAATCTAATTTAAAATGAAATAATATAAATTTCTTATAACAATTCTTAAAGTAATCAAATCAAATAATTATTAAAATTTAAGACTTTAAAAAAGTCCATGATCATAATTCACTTTAAATCGAGACTCATTACGAGACGATTATAATGGTACTACGACGTCTCGTTCAAAAATTGTTACAAAATTATAAGATTATGAGGAAAATTTATTTCATCAAATAAGTACGGACAATTTTTAAAGTTTTAGAATTTTTTACTAGTTGGATCTTCGCCTTCTTTTTATATAAAAGTTTTAGTGAATATAGACAATGGCAACACTCACGTCGTAAGCACGTCGTAGACGGTGTACCTCGCGAGATAGGAGTGCGTATGGAGAGGCTTCTTGTCTCGCGCCAGCAGCAGGAACCGCCGGTCGGCCGACAGCGAAAAGATGCTCGGCTCCAAGGACCTCTGGTGAATTATTTACTCAAGTTAATAACCTAAATTTTTATGTATGCCTGGTAGAATGCCTCTCATACTACCAGATCACCATGATTTTATGATAGTTTCGAAACACACGTCCAAATCGACCCACATATACGCTGTGCGCTTGTACAGTATGGGCGACGGTGACGAGCGTGGGGCCGTACACACTGCGCCAAACTTCACGGCCGATCTGAATATAGACACAAGTCGCAATGACAAGTCTCCATAGGACTTTCATCATTGTCTATTTGTATGTACAGGCGCAAATTCGCATACGTTTTATATTCAGATCGGTGAAAAGATTTGATGCGATTTGTAATATACACTAAGCCATTTCTGTAATGACATTTAACATAAAAAAAAATAATGAAATACGTTTTCAGAATTCGTATTCGTACATGAATACGGCTTAGAGGGTGTGTAAAAGCTATTCATTTTACAGAAAAATATTGGGGAAATAAAACTACAATCGAATGCAATGAAATTATTTTGTTTGCCCACCGATCCCATGTAGACCCAGTCTGAATACATTTTTAGAAGTAGTTACGTAATATTTGCATTTTTCATGTATTTTTTCAAACTCAATTTGATCGTTATGCGTAAATACGCGGCTCGTATTACTTAGGGTTGGCTAAAACAAATATATCTTAGAAGCCAGTTTTTTTCAAGAATCATTTATTGAAAGAATACAGTTAATTTAACAACTATATAATTAATTAACTGTATGTACAAACAACTGTTTAATTGTATGCTTCTTAATAAAAAAAATGAACTAAAATAACAATTGGAGAATTGGGTATAGGTGTGACAGCATTATATCTAGCATTTTCTTCTTTTTCGTTGGTTCATTTAGTGATTAAACATTTGATTTTTAGCTTAATTTTCTATTTTTTAAATTATTTAATTTAGTGAAAATCCGTATTATTTTGATAGTACATAGTACAATAGTTTTGCTTAATTACACAGCTTACCTTATAAGCTGATTAAAATATGAGGATGAGGACCCAGGTTGGCGTTATTTTACAAAATTTTCTTGTATTATTTCGGAATTAAGATTGAGACTAAATATTTCCAATTTAATACATCTTCAATAAATCAAATAAATCTTAAAGAAAAAATGTATCTCAAATCGAAAGTTACTCGTAAAATTCTTTATAACACGATAATATAACTTTTAACTTTCATTTCGCTTTACATTTTAACCCTCATTATTTGGACGTGACTTAAAATTTGTCTAGACTTTTGAGTCAAACTAATTCAATGAAACGCTAGAGGTATATATGATTGTTTAATATTATAAGAATACATAAATACGGATATATTCTCGTAGAATTTTGACATTCACTGGCAGGAATTGATTTAATAAAAGGTAAACTAAGAAGAAGAAAGCGAGTAAAAACCATAATAGCTCTTGTATACAAATTTATTAAAATTAAATAGGGTAATATAATGGGGTGAAATACTTGTTATCAATATAACACTATATTACATTATGCAATAATGTGTGTGTAATGAAATATACTATATGTATTTCTGGATCACGCTAGGAATTTATTTCAATAGTACGAAAATTCAGACAAAGTCGAAGATAAATGCTAAAATATATTGCATGAAAATCTGCTCAATAAAAACCCATTTAGATATATCTACTTCCATAATGATCGGTCAAACTATATTGGAGTTTAGCGATGACATACACACATACAAGCATTTTTATATATACAGAAAAGATACGTGATTATTGTATTATGTGAGGTGTTAATTCACGGAAATCCATAGTAGACGCTTGCCTGCAACATGTATTAACATGCAGCATGCAACCCACCGCTGAACCTCGAATCTGCCTCTCCACTACGAATCTCTATCCAAAGGATTGAATATTGATTCGAGAGGATTAACATCTGTTAATCCTATCCGATATATATCGGACACCTAAACAAGCGTTATTTATTTTTATAATTACCTTAGTCCGCTAATCGTTTTATTTTTATTTTTATAATTATCTATTTATTTTTATTAATAATATAATATTTAATAGATACGTAATTATTTTAAAAAAATATATTTCTACAATAACCGACATAATCATTCGAACAAATACAATGCAAAAAAAAAAATTGGTTGCCTGTAAAGTCGGTATACGGGCGAAAGTTTTACGTGACAACGACTTTGAGTGGTAAAATCATTTTAATGTGAATATTCATTCGTATAGTAGGAAGAAGGATGAAATAATAGTAACAATTTAAAACATTTATTTATACAAAGAATTATATTTAAAACATTAATTTATACAAAGAATCTCGCACTGAATTTCATATTAACAAAATTTTATTTTTACCTTTACACATACATACGTATTTATATACAAATATACATACAATAACATGCAATACATTTGCGTACAATGAAACAGCGTTTACTACAACTTAACTTGTTCCTATCAGTGGGAGGACGCGTGCCTTTCACTTTTGTCTGTCTCTCTTTAGGCGGGCTAACCATGCCAGTGGAGGGACCGTGCCTCACTCGCTCTCATTGTGAGCGCATAACGTGAGCGGAGCGTAACGCAGTTTCTTGAAGTGTCACCCGGCAAACCAATTTATAAGACGTTGTCACGTCAAAATGTTTCATAAATATTTAGACGGTCGGTTATGAAAACAGATGCCGACCTATTGCGTCCGAACAGCTACCGTTAAACGACTATTTAGTTCTGTAACGGCATCCAGTCGCCGATGTCCCACGAAACACCACAGCACGGCCTCGCTTGGATGTCGGCCGTCTCTTTGACAGGAATGTGACCCACGTTTTAACCCGGCGTGGGTTGTACATAATTAAATGCTCCCAAAAGGAATATTAAGTAGATCTTCCGGCTGATATTTCACTTCGCCTTATGAATTTCCTTTTAACCGAGGACAATTTACTCTCCTTATCATTTTGGTTTTAACCTCAGACCCAAATAATAATAATAATAGTAATAATAATAATATATTTTCGGACATACACACAGCACCGTCCGGTTCCAAACTAAACGGTCGAGTTCATATTTGAGCCAAATCGGTCAACTAGTTTAAAAAATAACAGTATTTTAAAAAATTCAAAATCTGAAAATTACGTATTTCATATAAATTACATACGAACATAATATAAAATCTACTTCCATTTCGGCTGCCGAATGGCCTTTTATAATACATATACAATACTTTTTTTGTAAATATTATAAATATTTTAAAAATTAAAACAAATAAGTTTATTAAAAATGTCATATATTGTAAATAAAGATATAAAATTCCCTTATACTCATGTTTGCTTTTCAAGATATTTGCGTGTACCGACGAAAAATATTTATGCCTTGTCATATACTTACAGTGCTCGTGTTTTTTAAATCTCCATCGACTAATATATAAAACTAAAACCTAGTCTGTTCCTTTGTTTACTCATTATTTACTCTTTTTCCAAATAAAAGCTATTTGATTGTTATTTTGAAATTTTGGGAATATATTCGACTTAACCGTGGTTACAACCTGCGCTATGTTTTAACTACATTTAATATTTCAATCAAAGCGTCATCGGCATGATTACGATTACTACTCATAAAAAAAAAACCTAAATAAACAAAACATTTGTACACAGCGTGATTCCATTTAAACCCAGACGCAGATAAAACGTAGGGCTAACTAACAATATTGTCTATATGTCTTTCTTTCATAAAAAAATTGACTCCACCTCAAAATTTTAGTTTCAGTCTGAGGAAAACATAAGCTATGATTAAGCGGAGTCTTATCTGTTCCTATATTTTTATTTCAGACAAATAACGTTGAAGTTATTAGTATAAATTTTATATACAGGAATGCTGTACCTTGACACAGAACATAAACTATATATTAACTATGTCATGTCTTTTTGATTTTTCGCAAAAACTACTTAATTAATTTGTTTCAAATATTTCGCGAAGTCTGTCGGCGGATCCGGAATCGGAACGGAGAGCGAGATCGGGATCAGAAGTGGAACAACGCCGAGATCAAAATTTAAAGCATAACCAGAATGACAACGCACAAACCTGGCGTGAGTGCGCGCATGCGTGCATGTGTATATACGTGGCCAAAGAAATGTGTTATAATAATTACTTAGATAATTAATTATTACTTTTAATAGTGATTTTTTTAATTGAAATAACGGTATAGCAGTTCTATATTAAGCATCATAATATACACTTAAATTTATAGAGATAATATTGGTTAATTATTTAATGCTGTAATTGATTTTGAATTGTTTAAAACTTAGAAAGATAAGTAGGTACAGTATTATTAACCATTAATCACTCTAGAACCGCTAAGGATTGTAATCGAAGTATACAGGTATCCAGGTAGATAATGTTTTGGAATACGACCTGGAGTATTTTACACAGAATTTTTTTCTTGTGAAAAGTCTATGTATATATATATATATATATATATATATATATATATATATATATATATATATATATGTGTATGTGTGCGTGCGTGCGTGCGTGCGAGTGCGCGTGCGCGTGGGTGTATGTGTATAAGAAAAATCGTAATTGAATAATGCGGGCATACTTAAGTCATGGAATACAATCATTGCTAAATTTACATTTATTGTTGTATTACATTTGCATCGCAAGTATTTTCTTTTCGAGAGAAAGACTATAACAGCCTAATGGTTAATATTTCCACCTGCAATCTAACAAATCACGTAACGTGGAATCTTCTCCTGACTCGTATACGCATGGATTGTATAGTGTCAAAAGTAAACACCCCTCGCTATAAATGAGAAATAACTATCGTCTGAACCTGCGTGATGTGGTTATACTAGAATTCTAGAGTTTCAAACAAGCATTAATTTTTCACAATGGCAATGAATATCCTAAGAACTATTTCTTTGTGAAAAGCCGTACCATGCGATGCAATTGTTATATGCGGAAAAAAGTAGTAAATATGTTGTGTCAATGAGAGGTATTTAGGTGTTATTATCAATTAAAATCAGTCATAGACGACGTGAGTAAAGCACATGTATAGATGTTATTAATAAACTAAAATGAAGATTAAAGTTATTGAAATGTGTCGTTTTTCATATCGTTGACGTTTAATGTGTAATCGATTGTTGGTTTCTAGGACAATTAAAATTTGATACTATTTTTTAATTATCACATAACTACCATTCATTCAGAAGCGACTTCATATTTTTCACGAAAATGTTAAACTCGAAAGCAAATATTTCGACTAATTCGTATTGGTTTCAATAAAAATTGATTTAGTAATGCATAATTAATTATTTATCAATAAACATGTACCTAGTAACGTTTTACATTATTTTTTACATTTTGAAATATAATATAACACACTTTAAAGTTTATGAAAATTCTATATCTAATTTTTAATTGTCCAAACGTTTAATAATCTGTTATCCATTATTATAATATATTATCTGTTCACGATACGAACACCACACCTTTCCCATCCGAAGTCACTCACGCGCCGGGTCACGGTGCTCTTCGTAGGCGCTGGATCTCTCAATCCCGTCGCCACGGCAACATATATTATCCCGGATGCCGTTTCTTTGGGGTAACGTTCCCTTTCATCTGCCCCCGTTACACTTTCTCTCAGTGCCGAAAGATTAATCGCCCCGTGCAAAATTAATTGGGCCAGTCGGCGGGGCCGCGACCGACGTTAGCGACCCTCGTCCGGCGCGCGCGGGCGCCGTCTGCTGTGCGCTACCGCACTTCTAAAAACCTATATCCTATGATTCTGTTACGTATTGTGCGCATCAGCGGTGTAGCGGTTGAGAACGTCCACTTCAGACCGGACGGTACCGAGTTCTATACTTAGCCTAAGCGAATCAACCGATTCATTTTATGGTTTCAGACCAAAATAGCAGAAACGAAAGCCTTACAGTTTGTTCATCCATCTGTCCGTTCGCCCGACCGTATGTCACAGGCATTTTACTCGAGAACTGCGAGCTGTATACTGATGAAATTTATAATAGTATAAGCCGCTGCTTTATTTTGATAGTTCAATAACAAAAATAAATATTTCTATTTTCATATATATAACAGAAGCTGAATTTTTTTTTCAACAAACCTTAACGTGTGACACATATTTTTTAAAGACATTTTAAAGCTTGTAAACAATTTCTTTGACTAATTAAATATTTTTGGAAATAATCGTACCGAAATTAGCAGTTATTGTGTCCCCCCCCTTTATTTTTTAAACCGTAGGTCCAAAAAATATAAAAAAAAAGTTATAATGGTAACGCTTAATAAATGCTCTCAATGAAAATTATTTTGTACATAATCAGATATACCGTTTTTTAGTTATTGCCGAAAAACTGCGCTTACAACAAAAGGACGTATGTGCCATGAATATACGCTTTTTTGCTAATGCATTTTAATTTACACTAGTTTAAGGGTTGACTTCTCTCGTTACAGGCTATATTGTTAGTTTTTCAAGTTATAGGCGACTAAAGCGCTTATACCTATTAAGTGCGGGAAACATGGAATCAAAGTATAACTACGTAGTTTTTTCACATGCACTGAACTTCTTTGTAGTAAAGGCTTCTGAATCCTAAAGTGAGAGTAGTCCGAAATGCTTTCGACCAGTTTTTAACTTAAGTCGAGTTAAAACCACTCGCTTGGTGTGTGGGGGAGCAAATTAAGTCATCGGTCCCAGACTTTTTAGCAGCTCTTAACCTGTATCAGGTCAATGTGCAGACCCGGAAGTAAAAGCTCGTCAATATGAAATAAAAGAATATGGTGGTGTATGCCTTAGCGCTGCGATGAATAGAAACCTGGGGCAAATAGCGTATGTATATTTGAAAAATTAAAATATTTGGACGATTAAAAAATAATTAGTATTTCTTTACTTTGATTTGCTTTGACTTTAACTATTTAACATGATCGATAAACCTTTGAAAGCAGTGAATTATAATAATGTGATTTTTGCAAATATAAATTAAAATCTTTAGTTTATATCATTACCGGTGGGGGATTACAACAGCTCCAGCCAAAATCCAGGGCATTGAATATGTACGTCAAGAATATTTACAGTTTGTTAGAATCGGCAACTTATTCATGTAAAATTAATTACTTCTCAAATACCGCTGCGACGACAAGTAAATCATTAACAAAATTGAGTTGGAATCTCAAATGGAATAATGAATTTTTAAAAATTCGTTATTCTCAAAACAAGCTCGATGTCAATTCCTATTTTATATTCTCCAGAATTTAATGAACACTTTTCTATACATTGTGACACTGGTAGCTTTAGTCTGAATGTCACCTTAGGACAATTTGATGAAGAATGCATCCTATTGTTTCAAAAATTCCGATCAAACAAGGATAGACGTATTCGATAACAGTAAAGAAGCTTCTCCGTGTGGTGGAATCTAATTGAATGTCCGTAGCTGTCTATTGTCAGTTTTTACAATAAATTCTAAAATATTTTTTAGTTATTCATTATATATAAAAATGTAAATTTAATCCATTACCTTGTCACCTATACAGAAAATTTTGTTGCTATTAATTCAACCCTTCCGAATCGACAATTTTTCTAAGTAACTCTGACATTTGATTTAACAAAGTTTATACCGTCACGTAGGGTCCTCAGGGGTCGCCATACAAAATCTTATGCAGACCAAATCGATGGCATAGCAAAATTTTCCGCACCCGAAACCGAAGCTTTCATAAAACTTTTGATTGGTGGCTGTCACTAAAGCAAAAGTGATATGAAAAGATAGCGCCATGTGGAAACTTTTGGTTTTTTGGCCACACTTCTGAGAAATAAGTGTGAGTCTATAGTTAAATATATATTCACTATATATTATATTCATGTATTCAAGCATCCAATCTAATCCTATTAAATCAAACTATACCGTAAATAATAGTATTTTATTTCAAACCTAAATTTAGTTTTCTCAGTACAAACAGTATCTTAGATTATCACACAACTCAAATCTGTCTTTTACCTTTGAGTTTAGGTTTTAGTTAGCTTATATTTAATAAAAAAGTAACACCTTTTTATTAGTGTTTGTTGATATTTTTACTAAATACATTTGAATATATCCTTTAAAAAGTTCCTATTGAACTTTCTTAATGCTTCATTCATAACTAAGTGCTTTTTTCTATTATTATATTCTGTATTTACTTTTCAATGTCCCTCCCCGAGAATAAAAAAATTCATACCTGTAGTATTACATGTCATGCTCTAAAATGATGCATATGTTTTTACAAGGTTGGCGGGGGTCTCATGAGAGAGGTTGGAGGCCAAAACAAGTAGCGCGCGCGACGACCGGCTGTTTGCGAGGCCGCACACCGCCTTAATCTGCAACCGGAACACTGGAGGACCCGCCTTGACGCCCCTGGTGCTATTACCTCAATGATGAGGTCTCACCGGCCGTCGAAAAGGCCGCTAACTACTCTTTATTCCGACCGCATGCTTAAAAGTCGACTTAAGTATCCTGAACATGAATATATCGAGGCGTATGGCCCAGTAACTGGGTACACGTTCTCTGTCGTCGAGCCACGCGTTATCACGCCACGTTATCGGTGTTTGGTACCCGACCCCATAGGCCTAGTCTAGTCCGAACTTCAGCATGGTTAACAACGGCTGCGTCCAAGAGTTTAACTCGCCTGAGTTGAAGTCAGTTAAGTTAAAAGTGTAAATACCTATTTAAAAAAGCTCAGCGGCCCAGTTAGACCAACTCTCGATATTGAGAGTAGCCACAGCATTTCTAAACCACTATAAACGACCTCAACAGCACTAGTAGACCTTCGACGTGACGTCGCCGTCAAAACCTTTAGTTATGTGCTCAAGGTCTGCGCAGAGCCAAGTCTATAATCTAACCGTATTGGAAACCTTGCCCTTTAGTTCAATGTAATGATTTCAAACCAAATCCAAAAAGAATGTTTTCTTTTCTTCTCCGTTTAATTTCTGAACCACATTATAAAACCGCATTCATTACGAATTCTGCGATGAAGGTTTGCGAAAAATCTATATTTATTTAAACTTTAGCGGTTTCATAAGATAATAATTCTTTAATCCTAAAATAATTTCATTTTAGGCCATACATAAACATTGTTGTTTTCAATTAACAGTGTTTTCATTACGTTGGTCTGTCTATTAGTTTGATCGCGTACATCTCTATAGTGAACGGTTTTTAATATGGTTTTCAGGGGTAGATGGAGCTTAGCTATGAACAGAATAAAGGAATTATTTCCTGTAAATTAGATGTTAGAAAAAAATGGTGTCCTTATTTAAAAATCTAGCCTGAAAAGTTATAGGAAAAATAATAATTGCTTAAAGCTACACTCGACTTTCCGATCATGACATGCTCGATTTATTGAAAGATATATAGGGGGTGGGACGAATTGGAGAAGGAGTCGACCGGTGAATGAGGGACGGGTTTGATTTACGATAAAAACTTTATACGACAGACCAAATTCCACGCAGGTGAAGCCGCGGGTGGAAAGCTAGTGTTTTTATATTCTTTTTGAAAACTTATATATGATATCGTCACTTTTAATCGGTCCACTCAACAGAAACGGCCGCACTACAAACTCTTGAAGAACCTGCTGGTGTTAAATCATGTAGTTTTTTGTGGTTTTCATTGGTTTCTTAATATACCCTCTTCCAGGACATGTAGTACATTATTTGTTAACTTACAACAAAATCATATAATGCTTGACACAAATATCTTGCAAGTAGAGGCCATAGTCCCCGCGCTGGCTCTGTGTAAATTAAGAAGTTTGGCATGATTGATGATTCTAGTGAATCTCCTCAGATATTTAGGTTTCCTGGCGGAAATTCTACGCTCTAATTAAAACAAATGATCATTGGCATGTCAAATAAAAACTCCGCCTGGGTTTCGAGCGCTTTCCCTTCGATGAAAGCGACCGTGCTAATCATTCTACTTAAGTTACAATGTCGTTAATTAATTGTTTCGTTCGAACTTCTATCATATGGATTTAGTTCACTTTTTTTTAATTATTTTATAGCCATACTTAAAAAATCAAAACAGGTCCCTTATGGTTCTGAATCGCGGCATCCGTCTGCATGTGACAGTCAGTTTTCATAGAGACGTTATTGCTATAAACACAGTTAGGTATAATCGTAAATCAAAAGCAAATATTTTTTTAACATCAAAATATGAAATATTTTTTAAGAACTCAAAAATTTTTCTTTGTCTCGTGTACGGCGTAAAATGTCATTTAGTATTTCAGTTGTAGATTAAATATATTCCAAGTTTTTTAATATAAATTTCGGTAAAGAGTGAAGGTAGCTGCATTTTTTTGTTATTTTTGAATATAAGTTGTTATAATAATAAATAAATATTGTATCGTAAATCAAAGCGGCTCGTTCAAATTGCATGCGACAAGGTGAGTAACTGGATCTTATCTCCTCCATGTACACATTTTATTTTTCTATTTTAAGTATAAACATTTTTGATTTTTTAAAATGCTTATTTATATTTAAAAAAAGGAATATCGTAAAGTCTTTTTACTGTATATTACTCATAAATGGGTTTTGATCTATTTGAAATTTGTAAGTTTATAGATCCTCGCCTACAACATAAAGCAACAAATATAGTTGCGGGCGATGGTAAATAAAATGAATGATTCTTTTAAGAAAAGAGGTGTGAATGTAAATGTCAGTAATACTGAGGTTATAATGTACGAAAAAAGGGAAAGCCTACTTACTGAATGCTATATGTTATTATATACAACGTAATTTACATTATACTTTAAAACCGAAACATCCCAACTAGGAAACACATTTTAAAATTATTTTATGAAATATTTAAAATTTATAATGTAACGATACGTAAGTTATGCGAGCCGCTTTCATTAGGTATATAATAGTGCTAATTATCCACTATACTAATCATAGCATTTTTAATTAGTTATTTTAATTGTCGACATACCTACCTAGTTTCTAATGTTCCGTTATTTAAAACGTACCAAGTATTCTAAAATTCATAATGAGAAGTAAATACTTCACTGCTTACCTGAGTATTTAAACGCAGTGCAGTCTACTTTCAAAATACTTTCGGCTTGTTGAATGTACAATCGGGCACATTTACTTAAATTACTTTTTAATCGTTTAAGCTCGATTACAACCGAAATCTGTAGCGGCTTGGTAGGTACTAGGCTTTGGGATTTTCCTTAAATAATCTCAAAATGTTCCCTTGTAGTTCAACATTAGTATTATTTACGGTATCTAAGGAAGTCGAAGGGCTAAATTGTCGAAAATCACGCTGACGCCGGGTCGCACTTAAAATAGTGTTACAATTCGTACTTATTACGAACTGTTGACTATAGACACACACCGCTTCTGAAATATTGTTATTGCATATTGCAAGTTTTGTTCTATATGTTCAATGTTTGAATATCAGTACGCCGTTATCAGAGTGCACGATGTAAGTATTACATAGCAAACTGACAAGGCAGATCAACGCGAACTGGCGTACTACGGTCAAAGCCGCGGCCGGCGCGGACGCAACGCACGTGGTTTTAAAAAGATGTAGCAATACCTCGTCCGCGCGCGAGTGAACAGGACAACTCGCAGCGATAACTAATACCTACATAATATGAACAAATTTTCGAAATTTTGTTATTCAATTAGAGTCAAAAAAAAAAATTAAAAAAATACGCAAAGTCGATTTTGTTGCTGATATGAAACTATGTTTTTCCTAGTTTCTTATATAATTCAAACTACGTTGTATAGAAGGTCTTTCACCTTTTATACAACGTACAACTGAACGTACAAATGAAAAAGTTTATATACTTGGGTAAAACTACCCAAGTCATTGCATCGGTCATTTCTAAAAAAAACGTTTAGAAATTACTGTAAAGATGATAGTTATATTGGAAGGAAAGTGAATACGGGAAATAAAGTGAATGGGGCCTTGCTTGCTTATTATAAATAGTAAAAGTGTCACACGACAACCGCGTTTGTCTATCGATAATGGGCTTCTGATCCTTTCGCTTATGTACGTTAATGAAAGTTGGGTAAGGCAGAAGAAAAATGAAAATAGAATCGTTCGAGATGTGATCCCTGTGTAACAGATAAGAAAAGTGATATCAGAAAGCGGTGCGATTTGAAAGATGTTGTGACTAAAATATAAAAAGACATGTTGCGGTAGTTCGGCTATCTGGGAAGCACGAATGAAAACATTCTGACAAAAGAAATGTATTGAGCGAATGTATGTGATGAAAAGAAGGCAAGAGTCGCCCTAGAAAACCCTATATAGGCCGTATTGGTGGCACAGTAAAAGGGGTCAAATTTTAAGCACTCAAAACCGAAAGCTTGTATGAAAAGATTGATGGATGTCAGTGAAGCGAGAGAGATACGCAGAGATCGTACCATGTGGATATCTGTAGCCTCTGCCTACGCTTCTGGTAAATAGGCGTGAGTTTATAATTATACGTATACTAAATGTTCTGATTTCAATCTGTATATTTGTACAATCGATTGAAATATGTTCAATAGAATGTAGAAAATATTTATGAATTTCTTCTTTACAAAGCCTAATTTTGTCAAAGCCAATGTTTGTCCGTTTTGAAAAAAAAATCTACTATATATTTCTTATGAAATACTGTACCATACCTTAAATAAACTATTTTACAAATATAGATCTTGTAGTTGACATGTTTACCGGGAAATTTATTTTTTACGAAGTGGAAATTCTCAGAACAACCCTTTAAAGGGCAAAATTTCTAATTTTACATGGAGGTGTATTTAAAGAATTTCAATTTGCCGCGGAGCGCGTCGCCCTCCGTAGGTACGGCGCGACCTTTTCCCGCTCAGCGTACATTGTTTGCTTTGGATACGCTATTCCGTTTTACTTCAGACGTTTGCGGCTCCCTAATTAATTTCGGTCTGGGCAATTAATCAATGTGCCTACGGGAAAAACAATGTTTGAAGCCTAAAATCCACAGTAGACATATTAATCTATATTCTTTTTTAAACGTCACGCTTGTTGATTAATGACGTTCAAACTGGCTGTTGTGGGTCGGAATTAAAAAAAGTTTAATACGATTCGAATAGTGGAAATTGACAAATGGCAACCCAGCCGCCAAAACAAGCCAAAAAAATAATGTTACAGATCTAGCCAGACCATGAAATATTAGACTAACACGCTCATAAACACCGACTGACAATTAATGATTTAATTGAATACAGCCCCCGACAGCGTACGCCTGTCTACTACACGGTTAATTAAAAAGATATCTCGAGAATGAATTGGACAAATTAAGATAGTATTTGCACAAAACACAATATAAAATTAGACCTTCTCAAAAAGAAATAACGTTAATGCAAAGCGTAAAAATACCCGTCTGTCAAATTATTGGATAATAATTAAGGTGATTTTTTACATTTGAAATAGTGTAGTTTTAGTCCAATAAATCGTAGGCAATAAATAAGGTTTCCTATTATTCATTCCCTACAATATCATTTTTGCAAGTTATTTTATTAATTTTTGTACTATGAAACACAGCCTAATCGTGTATTCTCTTTTATAAATACTCAATCGTACCTTAGATAAAGTATTTCTTCTGTATAAATGATACAGTTATCATATTAAAAACGGATTATTATTTTTTGAGTGACACAAACTTTTCGGGTAGCCAGGTCGTCATCGAATCAATTTATGATTTGGCGTTTTACTTCACTTTCTTTCACAGCATGTTTTTTTTTTAAATATTACACTTAATTTATGCAAAAGAGATTAAAATATTGTCAAGTATGTAGTTTTGTTATATAGCATATTCGAAGAGCGAACGAGTAGGCCAGCTATCAGAGAGTAAATGATCAGCGTCGTTTATGGGCGCTCGCAAGTCCAAACTAGTTACCGTTGCGTTGGCAGCCTCTTAGAAGGAAGTAGGATGTCTAATGCAGGGGAATCGGGCTGTTGGGGGGGCTGAGGGAGGAGCAATTTTGTTTTAAACCCGATCCTATTGCGGTTAGCTTCGTTTTTTTTGGAAGAATTTTTGTTTTATGTGTGAAAGGCAGCGCTAAGCTGTTAATAAAAAAAAATGTATCGCGCAAGATTGGAAACCACTGAAGAAATAACTCCAATAATTTCGATTGTGATTGCATACTTTAGACCGGTTTAGAACAACTGCAGCGCCCTCTTCACAAGACGACAAGTATTTTAATAGAGAAACTTCGACTTGATCTCTATTTATAAATGCATCATATTGTCGTTATTGTATCAAGTTTCATTTACCCCACTGCCGAGGCACACACTCTCATAAGTTTCTATTATAGTTAAAGGGGTTAGGACTTAAATCCCCCCACGCCGGCCCAGTGCGGGTCGGAGACAAGGTCCACGACCGGCGGATTGATGTGCTCTCGAGCACGAAGCGAACGGCCTAATTTTAGTTGAATAAAGCGCTTTAATTATTGCACCGATGATGTAAAATACACCGTAACCCATTGCTACAATAGTAATACAGTAGTAGATGTAAACTGAAGTTCACAAATTTTCACTAAGGAATGTTGTACTGAGACGTGAAGGGATCAAATATCATATGATTGGATGATGAACGACACGTTCACGATATCTTATACATAAAGTTAATTTTCAATATACATCGGGCCTTAGAACGTGACGTCTTTGCATCGAATAAAAGCGTTACTCAGCAGTGGAATGTTATACAGGTTGTTTAAGTAATGGATCATAAGCTCGAACGAAGACGTTACCTACACTGGTCTCAATCTAGAACTTTTTTACAATTCCAGCGCCGTCAACACCTGTTAAAGGCACTGCCTAGACGTTTAGGGCTGAACAAGTTAATAACATCAATTGAAGACGTTGCGCCTATTGTTGATAACCTTTTTTTAAAGCATTGTCAAAGAGCAAACGAGCAGGTGAGGCATCAGAAAGTAGATAGTCATCGCCGCCCATGGACACTCGTAAACCCATAGGAGTCACCAGTGCGTTGCATGACCTTATTTTAGATTGAAATACTTGGACCCTTCCCTGCTGATCCGGTGCCTATTTAATAGAATCAGATTAAGTAAATCACTCGCTGCACGCCTTAGAGAGTAAAATCAATGTCATCGGGTGACAACGGTCCTCAATAATCATCCCATCGCACTTGACCAGCGTGGACGTCTTAATAATCAAGGCCCTCGACCGCAGGATCCTGGGAGAATTAGCCTTTTCAGCAAATCGAGGAAAACCTGATACAACCCTTTACTCGGGTCAAGTCTATGAACTAATGTTTTTATTTCATTTTTGTACAAACTTTGAATTCGACTTTGTATTCGCTCAATAATATACCGCAGTTCATTACTCTGAAACAGCTGAAGATAAAGTCTAGTACCGAACTACTTCATTTTACAAACAGTATACCTTTATAGTGTGAGTAGTTTTATTTTGTTAAACCAATATCTAAATAGCGAGTCTTTTCGCAGCTTTCGCTTCGGCTGTTTCATGTATAAGAAAAGATTACGAATTGTTAGCAGGTCGCCGCTAAGACAGTTAGTTTTATTGAAACCGTCAACAGAAAAGGAGCGACCATCTACTGTATGGTGTTTAATGTATTTTGGTAAGTCATACAACTATTTTCAAGTGTGTATTAAAAAAATCTATATACGTATATAATCATTCGTTAAAATAATAATCTGTGTATTGCACGACCTAATTAAAAAAAAAAAGTTCTCGTTGATCAGTAAAAAATCCTTAACAATTTTATATATATATTTTTTTAATTTACTTTTCACACATTCATAAATCCAATACTCTACGTATTGGATTGGTAATTGGAATAGAAATGTCATATATTTCTATTCTAATCCAAAATTGGTTTGGAATATAAATATATGATTTTATTGGACTAGAAAAAGACTATCTAAGATCTCAAGTGAATTTCAAGACGAAACATTGAAAAAGATAAAACCCGACAGATTTATTAAAGCTCACCGAGGTGATAGTGGTACCTGCATTAATGACAATACTCACGTAAGTGTTGTTGGGCATGAGCACCTTGGACGAGTGGTTGGCGGCGAACATCAAGCTGATGCCGCCCCAAGGGTCTTGGTACACGAATTCATCGCCTGAAAAAAAATACATAGAAATAATAGGTACGGCTGTACATTCCAGAATTACCATATTTTTAAAATAATTATCAGCAATCACGTGTGACAGTTGCGGATTAAATGAAAATTAAAGAAATTCTAGTCTTATTAGTATAATTTACTATTTTATTTTTCAGTTATTATATATATATTTAACTTAATTGATAATATTAATTGGCGCTAAATAAAGATACTATGACAACTTAATAAATTAATTATTGCCAAAAAAAAATAAAATCATAAGAGGCCACAACTTCAGTTCAAGATCTTTCCGATGATACTGAATTTAACTATAAAAACCTAAATTACCATATAGATATCCTGGAGACGAAATATTCCTTATGTTCTTAATTATATAGTTAGCAAAACAAACATGGCTATATTGATTGCAAAATAGTTAATTTTCATTATATTAAATTTGTAGAAAATTATTTTTTATATTCTCTTACAATTTCACATATAGTAAATGGAACCAAATTCCATTACACATTCATTAGTTCGTTCATTATACCTACTTTGTGATCTAAATATATAAATTCATAATATTTCTAAATCTAAATCTAAATATTACTTCGAAATATTTTATTTTTTTTTTTGATAAAATTAAGTAAATACATGAAATATTCTCAGAGATATATGAAAATGAATTGTTAATGCACTGCAATGGCATAAAATTCCAAAAAAATGAGACAATTACAGGTCTATTCAGTGTGAATACATTTGAACAGTGTGGTCAATAAAACCTCTACCGTGATTGACTGGTTGATTCACGAAGCGTAGCTCAATCGGATGGGGATAAAAATATTAATGTTACCAATATAATACCTTTATTATACTTTGTGTCCAAAATTTAGTCAATCGCGGGACGCCAGCTGTGCCGTGTGCGTGTCGTAGCGTTCAATTTCATATTGTGTAATATCAACATGAATAACCATTTTCGAAATAGTAGTAATAATAATATACAGTATATATAGTATAATACAGTAGTAATAATAGAAATAGAAGTCGTCTTTCATATGCAATTATGCACTTTATGAGCGTTTTTTTTTTAAACTTCAACATTTGGAACACCTGCTACAAATTGTCATAGACTATAGTAAACATAGGTTTATTAGCCTATGAGAATTTTTTAGTTGGGTTTACTAAGGTCCAGGAGAATTCATGTATAAAGAAGAAAAAGCAATACTGATGACCGAAACAGAAAAAAAAATCTATAACCACTAGTTTCCAAAATCTTGCCCGGTCCGAAGTCAGATAATGCGCTCTCATCCGGTGAGATTGAACGATAATTCTCTCCGGTTAAAATGTTGGTCCATCTGCTTGTATGGTCATTACAGATCTAACGCCGGAAACGAAATTGATCTTTAGATCTCCCGAGTTTAAAATGCAGATTTCTTCTGTAGGAACTACCGAGGCATTATTAATCGGGGAATCCCACGGGGTCTTGTGAGAACGCATTTTATTAAAAGTGTAATATGCGTAATGTTAGCCCGGTGAAAAAGGATCTCATATCCAAAGCTTTATTAAATCCATATTCTTCTTAGGATATGTAAGTACCTACATTTTTCGGCGAGGTAATATGCGGAGTTCATTACGGAAAGGGTCAATTTGATGATAAGTAATAACTCATAAATACTTTCTGAACATAAGTACAAGAAAACATGCTAATAAACATGTTTTCTTAATTTCAAACACTTAGATATCATGAAAATATCATCAAAATTATATACTTATATAAGTAATTTTAATATTATCGTTTCAAAGTATATGTATAATGTAATAAAGATATGAACGTGGCAAAGTTATGAATATTCTGCCATAAGGCTGAGCTTATTAGACGTGGGTTTTTGAGAGATTCCAGCGCTACTTAAAGCTATCGCTACATTCGTATATTTATTTGATATAAAAAATATTCAAATATACAGAAACAATACAGATTTGAATAGGATTGATTATTAATGCTGATTATTGATTGACTATTGTCGGTGATAATCATAATTTCTGATATCATGTTTTTGAAACATACAAGTTTAGCTCGGGTTCATACCTGCAACGCCATTATTTTAGGTATAGATTTTTTCTCCCGATACGTCTGTGCATATTATTATTGTTACGTAATAACCTTATCGGAGATTCGAGGATTGAAATCAGACGAAAAGAAAAATTGCAGAAAAGCCGACGACGTATATTCAAAAACACAGAGTTATAACAGTCGCTACGTAACCGCTTAAACGCTTGTAGTTGATCGCCCTTGACCTGTGGACGCACTGAAAGCAGAAATAATATTCACTCGTCAGCGCCTGAACTCGTATCCCCTCGACTAGCCGTCTAGATTCTTCTTTAAATATTTATAAGTAAAATACATTAATTAGAATAAAGAAGTCGTTAACATGTCACGTGGGACATAAGAAAAAACAATACTTATTGCACTCTCGAAAATTCCACCACAAAAATAAATGCATTTAAAGTAGACTTGCGTGGAATTCGGATAACGAGAGGAAGGCAGGGGTGCGGGGGGAAAATCGTTTGCGTTTAGGTTACTATTCTCGAATAATTTTCATTAGGGGAATTATTCTGTACTTTTAATTTGATTTAGTTCGTTAAAACAGCTCGTAATACGGTTATAATATACAAACTTGCTAATATTATAACCCTCTATTATAATACTAGTGTGCAACTCCTTCTGTCAGACGTTAATGTAGTCCTTTAAAGAAAAATAATATCATTTATATATGTTTCTCAGTCGTGAGGCGCACTTTTTGCTGATTTAGTATTTCCTATCTGGTGTGCATAACTTCAACTTTCTAAGTTTTAATTGGAGATGTGTTACAAAAGGTTTTTTTGGATACTACCTGTAAACTATGTTTTTCCAAAAATAAATATTTTGAAAATTAGAAGAATTCAATTTAAAAAATTCATAAATTTTAATCTGATTTTCAATGTCTGCAATATATGAAACTGTAAATTTCCTCTAGGTTCTGAAACCTAGGTACGAAGTTTACCCTAAACGTTTCGTGTAATCTAGACACACGGTAGCGTGTCAAACCAAGTTCAAGCTAACAGAACTGGCGAGCAATATCGTATGTTACATGAACCATTTAGAGTCACTTTTGACCCCCTCATTACTCAAAAATTATTTCACATAAACATGTCAAATTTGGCTCATATATTGAGATTTGCGAAATACATATGTGCTTCAAATTTCATAAACATACCTGAAATGGTTAGTTTAGATATTAACGTCCAATAATCGTCATTTTTATCACTGAACGACCGATACATCAAAACTCTAATCCAGTTCCAGATGACCTAAAAGGTTGAAATTTGGCATCCAGATAGGTATTTGGGCGAATACAAAGCAATAAATCAAAAACTAGTAAATTTTTATCATTTTGTTATAATTTTTCAATTAATTACTTCTATTAGGAACACTTATTTATAGTGCCTGTAATGTAGTAATAAGCAATGAAAATTGATGATATCCGGTATTTATGTGGATTTTAAGGTCTTCACGTGAATATATAACGAGTGGAATAATACCCTTAGTTTTTTTCCAAGTCAAATCAGGAACAAGAGAGCTCTATTGTAGAGTACAACCGCCTGCGCACATTATACCACCGCGACTTGGACGAATTAAGTACAGACAAAAAACGCGTAAAAAAATCCGGATACTGAATGGTCAATTCAGTCGAACATTTCAAAGCTACAAGAAAATATAGAAAAGAACACAAAAACGACTATTATACCCCGTAAACGTAGGAAAATACAGTAATTTAATAAAAATTACTTGGAAATGATTTCATTATAGTACCTACTATTAATTTCTGTACAAATAGTAATGATATCCCATAAAAACATAAGTGTGAAATAAGAGCCAAGTTCAATATTATGATATATGCCTTGGGTTTTGACTTCAACGACAAAAGAAGTGAGATCTAAGTGAGAGCAAAATTCAACGGTTAATCCTGAAATTTATTTATAACAGCATAAAATATTTTTAACAACTTCAAATATAATTTCTTCTTATAACTTAGGATAATATATTGAAGCCTAAGATCTGACTTGGATAGTTTTCATATACGAATTATATTATAGCTTTCGTAAGTTCTAAAGCTGTAAGTTCTTATTTTATTCTTTCGCAAATTCCGCTTGCTGGTAGAAACTAGCCATCTTGCATAGGGTTCTTCCATGACTGTTTTAGTAGGTACTTACTAATAATTCGTATATGAAAACTAGCCAAATCAGACCTTAGGCTTCAATATATTATCCTAATTATAATATCATAATATTAAACTTGGCTCTCATTACACATTTAAATTTTTGGTGGGATCCTTCACTACGGCCATTGATTCGCTTGAACTTGGCTGGTACACTTCCGTGGGCCTATACATCGAAAAATTTATTGAAAATTGCACATCATGAAAGTAATTTAAAACTGTTTGTTTCAACACGACGACTTAAGCTTCTTAATGTTACTATGGTTTTTAATTCAACGAAACTATATTAAACTGTATCGGCTTATATTTAAGATACAAAAATTCCATCCAATGAGCGAAATAAGATCTTATTTAACCGAATTATCTATACATTTAAGACGCAAATATTTCTCTTATCAAATAAAAAAGGAAAACATATCGAGAAAGGTGGGACCGGGCCGAGGGCCGCGGCGGCCGCGTTCCGAGCGTGTCGAAGGCTCCCTTGGTATTTGTTGCCCATTGGAAGGCGAACAAACCCTAAATAACAATTTACGTGTATCTACGCGCAGTATACGGATATCCGTGTTCCACTTTCGTATACAAATGTTTGCTTATAATTTCGCTCGTGGGCGGAAAAAACACCGACGGCGCTGAGGAAGGAAGAGTTTTTTAAGTACTTTTTTTTGGGATGCCATCTATTGCGATGGGTCCGATTTTGACAGAGAAAATATATAACGAATTTGAAGTACTTAACCTATATTATTAAAAAAGTAATTCTTAAATATATATAATAAATGGTCGCAATTACATCAGTTTTAGATTGCTACGTAGCTCGATTTGCAATTTGTTCACGACACCTAACCCATAGGTATTCGTTAGATGCGACACGTTTAAACCTCTTAGTCCGGGGCCGAAAACACTCGAACGCTGTTTGTGCCATCGGGAGACATCTCCGCGAGCCCGATGACGCCCGACGACGCCCGACGATATCCGACCGATGTTTACAAACAAGAATAGCTCACCCGACGGGCGTTCGATCGGATATCTTCGGTGAAGCCGAGCGCTTCCGATGATTGTTTGTGTCATCCTATAATAGGACTCAGCGCGTGGCCTGCGGCCACTTCAGCGTGAGGATTCGAGGCGACCAAACGCATCAAAGGACTCCGGTGCACCATAGTTGACAGCGTGCGCAGCAATGGGGACGTGCCACTGATGTCGCTAGTGCTGCGAAATATTAAAAACATCACCGAAACTCAACGTTCGACATCAGAAGTGGGATTGCACCACACGTCATCCTCAGCTGCAGGATATCCGGGGGTGAGCTCTCATAGTTCTTTTAATGGTGTACCACCGAAATCCTTTATGCAAATGATGCCAACAATGAGTGAGCGCCTTACAACAATACCTCAAGATAAAATAAAAATAACCATTATATTTCTTCCCGCGTTCGGTCCTGATGGAAACACGCTGTACGTGATTGGTGTGACCATATCACAATTGCAATGGAAAATTATAACCTTTCTGAAGGGCGTGTGTAAATTGATGTATGTAGGTGTATTTTCTTAAAAAAATACGATTTTACACAAAAAATTTTTCTTCGAAATTCTAACATAATTACATAGCGCCATTTACTTAATTTTTGAGGCACTTGTTCATTATTGTTCGTGTAAATTTTTGATGCCTTCCATTGTTGATAATTTAAAATTTTTAAAGGTAGCGTTATTACATTATACGAATACAAACTTATTGCCTTGATTAAATATATACATGGTTTTTAATTAAAAAAAAATATTTTACACAAAAAATAAGATTTTTCTTTTTAAATTTATCTATATGTCGAGATTGGTGTCTTTTCTGAAAAAAATTTAAAGGCAAAAACCGTTACTGATGAAAGAACCATCAAAGGTTCATACCTAGAATCACTCTTTATCTGAAATCTACTCGTACCATGCAGCTACACCGATTTCCAGTAAGATCTAAATTTGCCATGACTACACAAATATCAAAGCTAAACTTTGGAATTTGGTGGAAAATTCTTATGATGATAAATTTTTGTGCACAGCATGTTGTATGTAGAATATTCCAGAGTAAAGGCAACCAACTACATTAAAAATACTTTTTGAATGAATTTCGTCGTAATTAATTCTCGTGAGGGTAAGCAGAGGCTACGGATTTCCACGTGATACAATCTTGGCATAACTCGCTTGCTTCATGGACATCCATCAATTTCTTCATGTAAACTCGTCGATTTCAGGTGCTTAAAATTTGGCTCTTTTTTTATATGCCACCGTTTTGGTCTGCATGGGGGTTTTTTACGGCGACCCTTGCAGACTTTTTCATCAAACACATTCGCTGATTAAATTTGTTTTGACAGTCTCCTTACGTTTTCTCCAGATGGCTAAACCACCACAACCTACTTACCTCTAGTCTGGTCACATCTTTTTCCAAACCACATCGCTCTATCTAAAACCAAATTTTACTATGATGAAATTAGGTCTACCTTCAAAAAGTTATTATTAATGATAGGTAAACTAACAAAGTAAAGTAACGACCATAACATTTATTAGATTGTTTAAAATAGTGTTGATCAGAATGCTTTCATGTATTGTTTATTTATTCGTATGTAGGTCAAAATTTTTATAATATATACATTCATATGCAATATGATTTTAGAGTAACAATGCCGAGTGAAACTCAATCAACCAGGTTTTGATAATTGACATGTACACATCTGATAAAGATGTAATATTGTTAAGTACATATATAATAAATCTGTTAATCTTGATAATTAGCAATAAGAAAAACATAATGAATTTTTACGCGAAATATTTTTGGTAGTTTGTTCCAAAATACGAAATACGAATTTGTTGTATCACTTCAATTATGGTCTGTCTGTTTATTTCTCTGTCTATTGAATTGACATGGTTACTTTTATTAGGTACTGCATATATTGATGGAAATTGAAACTGTTGTTGGTATATACTAAACAATACGCCATTAATGTTGATGAAATAAAATATCTAAAAAAGTATAAAGTATGATCTTTTTTAAAATTTGTATTTTGATCGACTACATATATATTAGTATGAATGTATTATTAGTAATATGTATTAGTATGAATGTATTATAAGTAATATGTATTAGTACGAATGTTTTTTTTGTCATTCGTGCATTCATATGTCTATAAGTATATTATGAGTAATACGAAAAAAAATAAAGTCAAAAAACAAAAGATAGCTCGATTTTTATAAGGCGAGAATAAAGCACTACCTCAGCGCTTCACTTTTGAGGCATGAAAAAGTACGAGTAAAGCGAATTAGACTGTGATCTTCGAAAGAGCGTAGTTTAAGATAATAATAAAGCGTTTGGAAAAAAAAAAGGCTAGATCAGTTAAGTTTTTTGGGAGTTAACGTGACCACGCGAATATGTATACATACAGACATACGGACGTCCACGGAATAATTTTGTTAAACATCTTTTTCATTAATTTAAAAGCACAATGTCTCTTTAAAATGTTAAAGTGTTGAATCTAGTGTTTTTCCTTGATTTTCATGTGTAAATATTATTATATAAGTGCGATAAAAAATAAATAGACACTTTTAGTTCAAAAAATCACTCAATTTTTGTAAGGCGGCAGTAGAACACTACCTCAACGCTCCGCTTATGAGGCGTGCAAAATGGTTGTTTCGTGTATCAATCTATAAAACTACTATACCGTTATGACTACATCTCAGGTGATATAAGCTATACCTAAATAGTGTAGTTTCACATTTCGCACTTTAGTTCAATCGACCGTAACGTGAGCCTCCAAAATAATTTTCTCAAAAATTTTCCCTGACTTTGTTTTCATTAAAAAAATTTCTTTATTGAAGAATTTTTAAATATTTCAAAAGCCATATATACCTATCTTACTAACCTACTACACAGTACTGATGAAGGACTTCAACGTAATATTAGATAAACGATGTGGAGGTAAGTTGAAAAAGGAGCAATTTTAAATTGAGTAGCGTAAAGTAATTGACCGATTTGGTAGAAATTGAGGTAGAGTTCTGTCAACTTCTCCTTCATAAGGCGACCTGACAGAATTTGAAGCTGTTCCAGCCCCTGTGGTACAATGAATGATGAGGTAGACTTCATTGAGACGTTTAAGTGGCAAATCTTGAATAATGTCTTTGTGTTGTACGCGTGGTTAAATCCACATTGAATTCAAACACAAAGCTAGAGAGATCTCGTCTGATGAAGTCCACGATTCGTGTAACAACTTCCAACATTCAAAACTTCGAAAGTTATCAACTTGAAAATCGCTTCGAATCTAAAATCACAGAACTTAAAACTAAAATTGGAAACGCGAGTTTCTACAGAGACTCCTTAATTTTGTAGACGGAATTACGTGGAACTTATTCATAGTTGTAACTTTAAAAATTAAGGGACTCTCCATAACACCTAACTATTAAGAAATATTGCAATGAACTAATCTCAGTTAAATTATAATACATATATAATTTGTATTGTTTAAATTGAATTCACATATATATTCATAACATTTTAACGCAATTAAGTGCAATAGCTTTTCACACGTATTAAAGTTGCCTGGTCGTTCAACATAATTTATTTTAGAAAGGATTAATTTCAATGTCACTTTAAGAATGAGATACACAAATCTGTGAGGTTAATTTCTTAATTGTACGACAATTAGGCGTTGTATAAGAATCCGTAACTATTTTGCGGCACCAAACACTAAATTACGCGTTAAAACCTAAGATATTGAGAATTCGTCTCTTTGCGATGCGATACCTAATCACTTATCTCGCATCTATTTCACTCTAATATACTTGTATACTGGACCGTTATAATGTAATTATAAAAGAGAAAGAATTGTATAAGCATGTATATTGTTTTTGGTATCGATACAGAACGAAACTTTCATGACTCTAATTCGCGCTTGACCGAATTTTTCCTCAATAATTCACTCCCGTAATTCAACACGTAGACAAATCTGAACCGAAGCATTTGCAATTAATCTGATGTTCAATAAAGCCCGATCCTAATTGTTATTGATTCTAGGAATTACATCGATATTCAAATTCTGATAATTAATAGTAAGTGATAACTAATCAGCTCCCGAGTTCAGTCGTTAATTGTAGTATAATAGTCAAGCGTAGCATTTTACGTACGAAGATCTCAACAAACTGTGTACAACAACGAGTATTAGATTAGATTCCCTGTTGGTACAATCTTACTAATATCTCCTTTCATACATTTTTTCTTGGCAATATACTATTTCTACCATCGCTTGCAACTCCCACGGCGACATTCATTGGCGCACATAAGGCATTTTCATTCTCAGTCCACACTCATCCTGTGTCAAATCATACAGATATCATATCCATTAATAAGTACCACGGTGACGCTCCGAATCTCTGCATTTCAACGGGCGTCAAACCAGTCGGTTACTCTGGCCGCGTTTGGTCTCACGCAGGTACTGAATCTTATATATAGAGGTGGCATTGCTACTCGTATTATTCATGGATAAGGTTTCTTAGAGATTTTTCTTTTCCACTTCACTGTGAGCTTTTTTAGATCTTTGAAATCGCTGTGAAGCTTCTGGACTTTGGCCATAAATATTATTGTGGTATGTTTCATACAATTTGATCCGCACATTTATTCCATAATTTCATTCGCAATTCGTTCAATCTTTATACATTAAATTTGAATCCTTTGTGACATTTGTCTGTCTGTTTGTCTGTAAACGCTTACCTCAAAAACCATTGAAGGGATTTTGATATGGTTTTCCAATAATATGGTAGTTTTCTGGTAATATAAACTAACACGAGCAAATTTTTTGTACATTAATTTAATAATAGCTCAGCTAAGTAAATAAGTAGTCGACAAAGTTGAAAAAAGACGCTAAGAGCTCTGACGCATGCTCTTATAGAGTTAAAGTTTGAAAAGCGATGTAAGAATTGTTGTTCTCAAATAAAAGCACAGAAAAGTCCACAGCACTATCTATTTATCTACTTAGTACAGATTTAGCAATTAGCAATAACAAATTGAATCGAATTGAACTCCCAGTTAACAAAACATGAATCTTTATTTAATAAAATATGGTTATGGTTTTCTGCATTTCATCGATACGATATTTTAAAAGTATTTTAATTTCTTAACCGCCTTTGAAAAAAGGAAGTTCGCAAGTTAACGCCGATTTTTTCTAGTAGTTTAGGCTGTACTTTCTCCGACAATAAGTCAATCAAAGTTCTTTTCATATAAAAAAAAAATTAAAAGGATTTCATACTAAATCTTAAAAACTGGTAGTTTTTAAATTTATTTCACCTTACATAACACAGCGTCTCTCAGCCTGTTTGTGCACTTCTAACTCGTAAATGGCGTCACATTCTTTTTTTTTAAATTGGAAAAGTTTGGATTTTTAAATTAGAATATACTGATTTTGCCGACTGCTTCATACGTCTAAGCACAGAAAGAATTTCTTACAAAATAAGACGAAGGCTGATACAAATCCGGAACTGGAAGTGAGTACATAATTAAGATCGGAACGACGTGTGAGAGCGGTACTCTTTCATGATAATCTAATTTAGTTATAATGCGTAGAGTTTCGATATAATTATTAATTTCGACCTAATGTAATTTAGGTCGATAATGAGATTATAGTCGCGGGCAGAACTAGTATCACAACGACAGCGGATCCGGATTGACATCGTGATTCACTACGTGTCCGTTCGATATGAAAGATGAAGAACTTCAATTTATTTCCACGCGGGTGGAGTTTCGAGCTAGAACTAGTTATTTTCTAATCCATATTAATATCAATCGTATCTAAGAAACAGTTAGATACCTTTTGTTCTTTATAGTTTATTATGAGATAGAAAAAGAGTGCAAGAAATTCGTACACGCTATCCAAACTTGATTTAGTACAATTCTACACTAAAAATCTGTAGCTTACTCTTTACGCCCTTTAAAAATTTATAATCCTCGATACGAGGGCTATTTATTTGTAATGCAACCCGTAGTTACCATTCTGACTGACTACTTAAGATTTAAATACAATTATGTGGGTGTACTGGGTGTACCATATTTATTGCAACTTCAACTTCATTTAACAGCTTACATATGTTTACTTTACAATTTACGAGTCATTCACCATACCCATCACCATCAATCTACACGCATAGCTAGCCCTGATCCAAGGGTCGGCATTTCGATAATGTCGCTTTCCGCGCACGGTGTACGCGCTAATGGCTTTAAGTAACTTTTTCTCACCTGCGAATTCTGTTGGTTATCATCAATTTGGATGTTTCGATTTTATTTGGCCGCCTGAATAACGCAGTTTGTAGTGACCTTTCCTGCGACGCTGAAGGCATGGATTCAATTCCCGAATAAAACAAACATTTATTTAACAAATAACAAACAAATATTGGATTAAAAATTAATGTTTGTCTTAAGTGTTGGACTTTCTGTAATTTATATATATATATTCTACCAACTATCTGATATCCACAATGCCAACCTGGTTAATTAGTTTGGGACCAGACGGCGTTGTACGATATTATCATATTTATTATAATTACGTTGGTGGTTCAAATCTTAAATCACAGTCGTAGGTAATCCATTTTTCACCACCAGTGACCAGTTTTTGAAAAACAGTTCGGTGTCATTACGTTTCAATAGAGAATCGCAAATAAGTATACAATTCATTAATTTCTTTCACTAAGCTCGTGTCAAGGTTTTTTGTATATCCAGCTTTTTTCAAATGGGTCAAACTGTTTTCCAAAATGGCATTGACTTGATCCATAACAGGTCTAAGAGAGCGAGGTTCATCTTTGACATCAAAATTACCGGACTGAAAACGCTTGAACCAGTTTTGTACTACTTTTACCGTCACTGTCTATAAACGACACACATTTTTTTAACAGCTTGTGTCGTATTTTCCCCTTTTGTGTACTAAAACTTCAAAATGTATTGAATTTCTACGTTAGAATTACTCTTTTTGGTGGACAGAAAAACAATAGAAAAATGGTGGGCCACCGTTTTTAGTTTTTTTTACAATGTCATCTGTTTAAAATATCTGATTTTTACAAACGGCACAGCCAAAGAGATTTTACTGCAACTTTTTACTTATAAAATAAAAAAAAAACCTTTTTCCACGACTTAATAGAATGTCCGCTTTAAATAAAACACTTTGTGCCACAGCTTTTGTTTTATAAACTGTCTATCAGAGATCATTGAACAGTCTGACACAAGCTGACCATATCAAGAACTAATAATGAATAATATATAGATATATAATATATAGAATAGAACTGAATAATTTCCTTTTCAATACGAAGGGAACAAAATGTAAAAAACTTTCACTTCCAAACGTAAAACATAGTTGCGGTACCATTTTATTACGCAATGAGAAATCATAATTTGTTTCTACTGTATTCTTGGGATTTACTCTGGACAACAGACTTCAACGGTGTCCGCATACCAGTATGTTGATGAAAAGACTTAGTTCTGCTGCATATGCAGTTGAAAAGACTAGAAATTTATCAGATATCTAAACCGCGAGATTGATCTACTTTGGCTATTTTCATGGCTTGATATCATACGGCATTTTGTTGTGGCGTCATGCCGCAGATATTGTGGGAATTTTCGTGCTGTAAAAAGCGGGCAATTCGGGCTATTCACAGGTTGGGACCTAGAGTGGCTCTTAGAACTGAATTTAAGAAAATTGGGATCTTAAGTCTGGCATCTCAATTTATATATTGAAAATTAATACAAGTAAAAAAGAATATAAACTTTTTAAAGAAAATAAGTCTAAATTCAATACAATCATTAAAAATAAACTGTATGTGCGTGTCCACATAAAGTCAGGAATTCATTTATGGAGCTTTGTGTGCGCGTGTTCAATAAGGTCCTTGAAAATATACAAATACTACCATTAAACAAATTTAAAGTCGTTACTAAGCAAAAAGGATATTATACAATTTGTAAATATTTAGAGGATAAATATTCATGGAGATAACCAGCTCGACTTCTAGCGGATTTGTTTCTTTATATTATAAATTTGTATATGTTTTATTGTATAATATAATGTATTCAAAGTTGAAAAGAGCTACCTTCAAGTTTCTTGAGAGAAAACCGCTTTCCGAGCTAGTGGTACAGTATTAAAGTTAATTACTAAAATGTAAATTCTTGATGTATTGTTACGTATTCAATTATACTTTATTTCATGACCTATGAAATAAAGTATAATTGAATTTGAAAAAAAATTAAAATTGAAAAAAAAATCTTATATTATATTCCATCACCAACTCTTATTAAACCAATTATTTACATAGCAGGTTTCGTTCACACCATCTTATACCGGAGTCTACTCTATACTATATTTTATGTTAACCCTAGACTAATCCATAATGCGTTTCAACACTAATCCAATTTTTAACTGGTAACGTTAATGCAAACATATCACCATTGAGCAACGCAATCGCTAAATAATAACACTTATTAACGTTCGACAAAATCACTACTTACAAAGCCAGTAGGTCAGAAATCAATAATGACACCATTAAGCGACACGCGAAACGCTTGTATTTTATTTAATCCCAATTCCGGCGTAAATGTAATAGTCTGTAATGGGAGATGCATAGGCGATAATTTTTCATTTTGTTACAACCTTTGTGACAGGTTTTGGTCAGGTGCACATCGAATACCCTCAAAGACTTAAAGTATTTCTTAACAAACGTATAATATTATAAAAACAATTATTAATTCACTAAAGCAGATCCGACCTTTTTTTTGAAGAAAAAATCTTTGATCGATTGACCTTGCATTCGACACGATACCTGTGTACACACATTTTAGTAGCTTGAATCGAATTTGTATACGAATGGTTCAGTACCTCTCGCACTGTTTGTAAAAATAACTCCGGTTTTGCAAACGTCCATGAGCGGCGTTGATTACTTTGTATGCTAATAGTACCTTTAGAAATTACAAAGATTTTTTTATTTTATGGGAAGAATAATCGACATCATTACGATTTCAACCTAATTATATACTAACAAAACTCCCCATTATTCAACCCTTGATTTCGGTTTGTGATTAATTAAGAATACAATATTTAGTTAACCATTAAGTTTAAAATATCCAGCTGGACTAATTCATGAACTGTAGGTAGTTGTGATGTGATTGAGCGGAACTCTGTGGGGACTTTTTAAGAAGAGAACATTAAATAAGAGAAAGTTTTTGTTGGAGCTGATCGATCTTTGGACTTGTTCGTTAAACACATAGGCCTAATATTCGTATTTAGTACTAGCGGACCGCCCCAGCTTCGCATGAGTAGTATTTATAGCCAGAGGACTTCTGGTGGATGAATGGGAGCGGTCATGTGACGAAGTTTTAGCAGATATCTAGATATAGGCACGGTGCTTTGATACACGAAAAAACATGTATTATTTTTTAAAGAAAATATGGCGTGAAATTGCCATTTATTGCGGTAGAACCATGCTGTGGTCAACTTGGCTGCAACACTTGAATAGACCGGTTCCACCAGCTCGATACCACATTCTCACAGCATATAATCTCTTGAAAAAAATCTCGGGGAATCAAAATTTTCAATTTCGGTACCTATATAAAGAGCGAAACAATTTTAGTACTCTAGTACTAGACGCATAAACAGTTTTACAGGCTTTAAAAACTTTATCGCTGCCCATTATCCGGGTAGGAATCTTTAAAAAAGCATCAGTGCTTTCATACATTTTTTTTTACAACTTTAAGTGTCCATGTCGTTCGTCAGGCCTAGCGTCTTGGGGGGCGATTCTAGGATCATGTGATATAATGTCTCATGTGAGATTGGCGAAATTTGTATATGATACGTAGGCACGTAAAATGTGAAAATGCAGATTATTGCATTGCATATTATATATATTCCTTTCGTGATATGATGGATTCGGTGGAGCTATGTCGTGACCAACTTGTTTGCAGCACGTAAATGGGCGTGTTCGGCCGATGAGGTACCACACTCTCACAGAATACAGACGTGAAGCTTTCGCTGTTCTATTTCGTCTAGGAAGTGAAAGTTCCGGTGGTCTATTCCCTCTTTCATCAGATATGCTATTTTCTTCTAAACGTTCCGATAGCCCACTCCCCTTCCATCAGATATCCTATTCCTTACTAAAAAGTCGACAACGTGCCAGTGACTTCTGTGAGGTTGTGAGTGTTTTTGGGCGGCGGTGATTATTTACTCTCTGGTGGTTCACATACTTGTTTGCCTCTCAAATATGCTATAAAAATTATACATTAAGTCATTTAACCTGAGAATCAACCCTCTAAATTACGAGGATTTAAAAGTACTTTGGCACTCGAGTTAGTTTTATATCTAGTCTATTTCTCAAATATTCTTTTCAGGACATAAAGAATGTGTGTCAGAGTAAACAATTTTTTTTGTTTATGTACCCATAATAATAGAAAAAGATTGTAAATCTTATTATAGTGTCTTTAAGTCTATTGAACGACAATTAACGACGAGCAAAGTCAGGTGGCATATGAAGATGCCACCTGACTTCGCTCGTAGGTAATCGTTTTTACAATTCGTTTTCACGCCAGTATGGAAAGTTTTCAATTTCGGGGATGAAAAGCGAATTATTCATCAAGATACGAAAAGAAAACGTTTATTTTTATTAAAGTGATACTCATTCGGTACAAATAGCGAATTCGCACAAATTATGTATAATAATTATCAGTTTACAAAATTACTTTAAATATTAAATTTATTTCCATCTTATTAAATACTTCTTCATGAACAATGTTTTAAGTATATATATATATAGTCATCTAATACAATTTGACTTATTTCGACGTTTTTCTGCTTGATTTTCTAGTGTTCGTCACCTATACATTTTATTCTATCGTTTTTGTAATTGTATGTAAATAAATCATTCAATTCAATTTAATAAATCAATATTTATTGCAGGTATTGAATTAGTTTTTAATTCTGTACACTGTTCATAACTTCTTTTTGTTGTATTACATTATGAAGTTCAGATGACTGATCGAAAAAATATTTGAACAAAAAATTTACCGACCGCCAATCATGTAGACGTTGTTTCAAAATTAAAATCGTCAGATGGCAGCACATATATAATTTTAGTCAACTTACAAAAACAGAAGCAATAATAAAATTTTTAGTTGTTGATGCTGGTAGAGCAAGCAATTATCTATGAAATGATATAAAGTTGATGTGTAGTAATTGTGAGTTTTTTTCTAAAAAGGTAGGCAAACATCTTAACCTTAGTGTATTAATATGTATAATGATGATATGTGATCAATTAGCATACCTAAACTAATAAAATAAATTAGTTACTGATGCTGTCAAATACTATTTTTTTTTTGTTAATACAGTTTCTTATTCATTTATTTGAAACATAAAATAAAATAAACAAATAGAATGTGTAACTTATAGAAATTTAATTTTTTATACGTTTGTATTCTAACGAATATTCGACGGAAAATAAATATTAATATTAGTGTTTTAATTACATAGTTTTAAACGATTGGTATAAAAAACGTGATAAAGAGAGGGAAAACGCTTTATCGGAACAATCGATTTTCTGGATGATTCCATAAACTTAGTGTGTTGAGTTATTCTGTACGCGAGGAGGCATAGTTAGGTAAGGCGAACTAATTTTTGGGGTGACCGTATGTCATGGAAGAAAATGGGGTACCTACACACTGTAGGTGACACTATAGTTGAGCGTCAGCATTGTTCAAATTTCTGTAGTAGATTTCTTTGAAATTCGACATATGAGTCACACCAAATTCACGCTTCACGGCAGGTGCGAAATCTGGAAGCGACTGTTTAAAGTCTATTGAGACCGTCTCTAATGGCGGACTATGATTCCAAATTAAAAATTGACATAGCTTGCTTATGGAAAGTATAAGAAGTTTCTCACATCGATATGGCTCGAAGACTGCACCACCCCCACAAATAATGCGGTAGAGCATGCTGGGATAAATTTGGTTCCAGCACAATAACCGGCCGGTGCTGCCGGAGCCGGTCAACCAGTGAGATATCACACTCTCACAGTATACAGGCGTGAAGTAGCAGTTACCGCTATTGTGTTTCGTCCGATGACTGATAATTCCGGTGAACCACCCCCCCTCTCCATCAGGTATACTGTTCCTTCTTAACGGCAACGCATAAATGACTCCTTTGAGGTTATAAGTGTTCTTGGGCGGCGGTGACTATTTATTTTATGATGGCTCATATGCCCGTTTTCCCCTCAAAATTCTATAAAAATAAGATTCGGAATTGTATTACCAGAAATTAGATAGAATACGTTCAACGCTGATTCATATATACATCAATTTTAGGTAACCTAATTTATGATTAAACTAGCTGACCCGCCCGCTTCGCTGGGTAATTTTTATTATAAAATAAAATGGCGAAGGATTTACGGAATTATAAAAATGAGTAGCCTAGAACCATCTACAAATCATTCCGCATCGAATGGTCCCAATCCCATGTTTATACGTTTAGTAGTTTTTACGTGATTGGCGAACAAAAACAACCTATTTTCATTATATGTATATATATATATATATTACGGATGTACCGGTGTTAAAACCCACTACATTAGCAAAGTTTCTTACTACAGATTGATGTAAAGTTTATGAGGATATTATATCATATTGAAATACAACGCGAGATACAGCGATATGAAGGGGACGGCGTGACGTTGTTTTATGACGTGGTCGTGTGACACTTCACGTGCAAGTGGGTAATTTTTTACCTGAAAAAAAAACACAACTACAAAATCACAATGAAGCAAAAATTATGTAATTCATTATGTCGGAAGTCTTCTCACACCCGACTAACTATTGATTGTTTCGTCCAAGGATATGTGAACTGCTTTGTCTCTCCCTTTTATTCCCTTAAATTCCCTTCAAGTCTCACCTTTCATTATTTTAAATTTTCTAATGAAATTAAGGTAATGCGCTCGATGAGCTGTCACTTTCAGTAAGCGGCGTTTTAATCATTTATCGCCTCCTTCTGCCGTCAACTGGGCTTTTTTGAAGAATTATCCTTCGAAAAAGCGGGCTGTATAAATAAATAAATACCACACTGCCTTTTAATGGATTTTTATTCCGGTGCTGATTTACACCTGGGGTTTGCTATAACAAATGTATATATTCCGTTTAGACATATGTTTCTGTACACCGTACATGAATTGGTTCATTAACCCGACGATCAGGGACGGCGCTACCTTATAGATCTGGTATATGTATGTTGTGAAATTATGTACTGTATGAAGTTAACAATCAAAACGGATAAATACATTATAACACGCCCAAATAAAAGAACATAAATTAAAATTAAAAATATCTTTATTTCATAGGTTGTAATACAACACTTGAAACACATCATAACATTTAAAGAATCTACAGTGTTTTTTAATTATTTTCACTTTTTTTAGTTACCGCTCGTTTGTAAGGCAGTTTAACCCTCGAAAATGACAAACAAGAAACTTGAGGATAGCTCTTTTCAAACCAATTATATACAAATACAATCATATATAAAACAATCGCAAGAAAAAAATTGTAGGAAATCGAGCTCATTATATCCATTTAACCTCTAAATATTCAGAGATTGTATAATACCTTTTTGTGCAGGGTTTGCTTAATAAATACTTTAAAGTATAATGGTAATTTTTGTATATCCAAAGGGATATTAATGAAGATGCGCACACAGGGCCCCTAAATTAATTTGTGTCCCTATACAGTCGACTAACATGTAAACACAGTTTATTTTTATTTCTAGTATTGAAATTATGTCTAACACTATTTTTATTAAAACATTCTAAATTTTTTTTAACATATATTAAATTTTGATAAATAAACTGTGATGCAATAGTTAAATTCCAATATCTGAAAACTTACTTCTAGGAAAAACACGAGGTCCCATCCCATAAATTACGAAAATGGCCCGCTTTCGCAAAATGAAAATTCTGTGAACATTCGTAGCATGTCCCCAAAGCAGGATGCCATATGATATCAAGCTATGGAAACAGCCAAAGTAAACCAATCGGGCGGTTTGGATATCGGACAAATTACTTATTTCTTAATTGCATAAGCAGCAGAGCTAAGCCTTTTCACTAACTCACCGATATTAGGACCCCACTGAAGTTTATTATTTAAAGTAAGGCCTAGGAATACAGTAGTGTAAATAAACCTAATTCTTCGTTTCGTATTAAAATAGAACCGTATATAACCATTTTTTACATTCGGAAGTGAGAATTTCACACATTTTGTTTTCGTTCTATTAAGAAGTAAATTATTTAGAGTAAACCATTTTGCAATTTTAAAGACAGCAATGTTCACATCGTCATAATCGAGTGGACTTTAATTTTGAATATTAAAGAGGTATAATCTGCAAACGTACTATCTCATGAATATCCTTAACATGGTAACATACGAAAACTAAATAAAAATGGTAAAAAGTATCTTAAAGATGTGTAGGAGTATTAAAACTGAGAAACGAAACAAATGTATGAAAAATTTAAGTCAGACAAAATTGTGAAGATCTAAAAAGATAAACAAAAAATTGTACAAGTTCTGCCAATTCTAAAAAAGGAAAATTTAAAAGATATCGCGAAATTTATTTTAAAATTTCACACACTTGGCCGTTTTCCGTTTCAAAATATTTTTTTTATAAATATATCAAAAGACCTTTAAATAATTCTTACGACTTATGTACAAATTTTATAATTCACTCACGGTTGGTTTTGACGGGGTTTTTGTAGCAATTTGTATATTCACTCTTTTTAGAAAAAAGAGTGAATAAATTTTCTTTTACTCGCTGATCTCTTACTCGAAAGAAGCTTTCAATATGAATCATAATACGCAGATATTTAAATAAAAAAAGAAAAAAAAATTTGTAAATGTAATACTACACAAGTCTAAGTGAACATTTGTTTTTATTGAAATATTTTTTTCTTCAGAAACAACAGCACCATCGATGGAAACTGCAGTTTCTAATTATTTATTGACAAAAACCAAAAGAAATTTTAGCCGTATCGTAACTTAAGAGATCAGCAGAAAACGGTTATTCCTAGGATATTTTGAGCTGTGTGCCTAAGGCCACTGACTGAACAATTTGAAATAAATATTCTTGAAATGCACTCTGAGATGACACCGCATACGATATTCGAATATAAATTCTGAATCGATAAACGTCGATTTATATCGGAAACGCCGAAAAACATCATTCCGGTTGTAGAATAATGATAAATAATAGCTTTTCGCGAATCGCTGTAAATGGGCGTCCGTCGCGCCTCCCCGCCGCCATTTATTTAAACAATCTTCACAAACAGCAAAACCGGTACGATTCACGGTACATTAGGCGTAACGAGGTTTTAGTGATCGATTCGCCTGCGCAACTCGCTGATATTACGCTGAAGGGAATAATTTATCTTACGGATGCGTGCCTGTGCGGAGGCTCAGTACGTACACGGACTTCAGACCGACTTATCGGAGGCCGTCGGCCGAGCGGCTGTACGGACTTGGCTGATGAGTAAGAAGTTTTATATATAGATAAGGTCGACGAAAAAGTCTTTTCGTATTTTATATACAGATTCAAGATGACTTTTCGTCATATTTTATTTGTAATTAATTATTATATATATATATTATTATTTGTCATTTTGTAGATAGTTACCAATTCCATTGCTGTAGAAATTTTGGGACTTCTGATTAAAAAACTGCGACAAGTAGTTTTAACAGTCTTTATGTTAATCTACATCAAGAATTCTGAGTAGACCGAAACAGATGAAAATCTAAGGTTGCAAGGTAAGGGCTATATGGTGGATTCATTAACTTTCCAATTCCCAACTAAACTCTCGAAATGAGTGGTTAAAAATATGTGTGATCTAATGTTGCCATGGTGAAAAACAACACCCTTTCTGTTGATCAATTTCGGACGTTTTTTTCTACTTCTTGCTCAAGTCTCATCAGGTGTTGATAGTACAAATGCGAATTGATGTTTTTTCTATTCCGTAAAAGTTCATAATGAATGCCCTTCCAATACAACCATACACATAGCATCAATTTATTGCGAGATGATCCGGGTTTCGCTATAGTCTGTGACGCTTGCTTGCCTTTGGACCGTGATCTTTTTCGCACGTTCATGTCGTAAGTAATTCATTTTCCATCACCAGTGATCAATGTTTCAAAAACGGTGCAGTTTCATTACGTTTCAGCAAAGAATCGCAACTGAGTACACGATTCATTAGATTTCTTTCAGTGAGCTCGTGTAAGATTCAAGTATCGAACTTTTTTGTATATCCAGCTTTTTTCAAATGGGTGAAAACTGTTTTGTGGTTAATTCCCAGATCTTAAGCTATGTCATAAGAATTAATACGCCGATATTGCTCTACTTTTTCTAAAATGGCATCGACTTTATCTGTAACAGGTTGAATAGAGGGACGTTCATCTTTTACTTGAAATTTATCGGAGTGAAAAATGTTGTACCAGTTTGGTACTACTTTTACTGACACATGTATTAGGTTCACAAATTTTGTCGCAGCTTGTGTCGCATTTTCCCTTTTTTTGTAATAAAGCTTCAAAATGTATCAAATTTCTAGGTTAGATTCACTCGTTTTGGTGGACAGAAAAGCAATAGAAAAATGACGGGACACCGTTCTTACTTTTTATTATCGTTTTTTTTAAATGTCATCTATTTAATGGTATCATAACTAGCCATATACAAACAGTACAACCAAAGAGAATTTGCTGATTTTTTTTAGTAATAAAATACGAAAAACTTTTTCCCCAACTTAATATATACGTGGATTTCAAACTAACCTATCACAAGTTATTGGCAAAAATTTTTACACTGTCATATAGTCAAAAAATCGGCTGAGTACGAAAAAGTTATACATATACATTTACTCGCTTCGTGCGCTTAAAGAGGACGTTAAGCAAGTTAAGTCGTCGGACCAAGAGGTGGTCATCACGCTGCGAGGACGGTCGTGGGCGTCCGCACTGATTCAGCGTCAAGGCCATACAGTCCAAACCCTTTGCTCTGAAATACAAAGATTTTGGGAGGGTACAACTGAACAGTGGGGTAAATAAAAATTAGATACAACAATTACTGTATACAAATAATATATCTGTATAAAAATATATATATAATTAATGGTTTTTTAAAAAGAGATTATCTCTCCAGAAAACCTTAAACGTTTTAAGTTTCCTTTGTCTTTTGGTGTTTAGAACCTTTCCGAATAGACTACTTTTTCGATCACTCTCGCCAAGGTTAAAATGTCAGCTTCAATATTTTCTTCTATTTATTAGGTATTACACTGTTATTGATTCAACTCATTATTCTTTAGCTCTCGACTTTAAATTCAATTTCCTTCAAATTCTTCTTATTCGCATCATTGATTTTCGTCATACTTTATAAATTATCTGCAATCTTACCAGGTGTTTTCTCTTAATTCTAATTATTACATTAATTTCTGTAAAGTTCTGACAAACTTTCAACGTATTCGTCAGGCAGTCTAATGATTACCATTTTAAACGTAACACATATTAAAATGTTTTTTGTTTAAATCATCAAAAACATAACTTGATGACGTATTTACTAACATTGCTGCGAACAGCGCTCGTAAGCAAAGTTAAACACCAAGACATTTCAAAACTCTCAAATATGCTGTATAGAAAACTAAAACAGGGAGAACGTTGGATGGAAAACGAGCTCGATATTTCTTGACGCCTTTGACCAGTTGCACACGATCGGCCGCGGCCCGAGCCGCATATCCCAAGATATCAGAAAAAAAAGATACAACTTCCTAAATCTTTTTTAAAAGAAAAGCATACGTACGTAGCGAGAGGAACAAAAAATTACCACCGCTCCAGCGGCGACAGCGCCTAATGCGAAGAGCTGGCTTACTTCAGCAGATAGATCGTAAAAAGCTCGTCGTCCCGACACTGGCTTTCAGCTAGCAACGAGCCTGCCGCAGTTCTTGCGTGTAAGCGTCGAATGTTCTCGTTGCTGTCAGTATGCGCACATGAACTGTATTATTACTAGTTTTTGCCCGTGGCTCTGCCCGCGTAGACATATTATATATATATATATATTTTTTTTTTTTTTTGGATAGGATCTCCATTAAATCCGTTCTTGGTGAGCGTCTACGTCCCGGAAAGGGCAATTATGACAAATTGCAAGTTAATTGGCCAATAGTTTCGAAGATCTCGTTAGTTTGTAAGAAAGTTATATGGCAAGGATTATTATAGCGTGTCTGAATATCGTAATGAAAAAACCCATGGGATAGAATCGCTCGGCTATCAGGTTGCTTCATGTTATTTCCTAGTGTTTTACTAAATTATTAATTACTCAATATTTTGTATCGATGAGTAAAAAAGAGCAACCTTGAGTTTCTTGCCCGTTCATCTCAAGGTGAATCATCATTTGGAATGGGTGGTAATGTTAAGATCGAAAACAAGCGTTTATGACGCATTTCAAGTGTAATTTTTGTCACCTACGAAATAAAACTATTCGTGATGAGTCAGTTAGTCAGCCAGTGATATTTCGCTTATATATATATATATATATATATATATATATATATATATATATATATATATATATATGCATATATAGATTATGAAAAAAAATTGTCTAGTAACGGACATAATAATGGTATATGTATAAGATTTATCGTATTGTGTTGATTTTTATCAATCCACTGGTGACGTAAGCCCTCCGACAACTTTCCTATATCGTATGGGGGTTTCGATCTAACGCCATCTACGAAGTCCGCAACCAACGGCTTAATGCGCTCTCGAAGGCACGAAGCGAATGGTCCAATTTGACTTAAGTTAAAGAATCCTTAGTCGATTCCTCCCCGGCCGGGATCGTATCCGGCACTAAACGGTTGCAAGGCGACGTTCTCGACCTGATATTGTCGCTTGCGCATACAACCTGGCCACATCCGGCATGAACACGTCCGCTTAATGTATAGAACAATATACAGCGGCCTGCGACCGCCGGCGCCCGTCCGTTTTGTACCGAATTTAATCCTATTCAAACAATAATACCGCGGGATCGGAGCGCTCTATCTGAAACGAGGGCCCGGTCGCCGACGACGCTGCCGGGATGAACAGATATCGCGCTCGGTTGGATACGTACCTACCGTTTTAACTTGATCTACGTTCGCTTATCGTGACCGTTACCGACCTAGTTTGAATCTTCGTCGTCGTCGTAGTGTTGCGAGGACGGGAACGACAAGGAAATCATCGATGGCAACATTCTAGACGTATAGCAGAAACACGGGACGCCTGGCAGATGTGAAACATCGAGTTTGTACAAGTAATATGCATTAAAGACAAGATCACGACAGGAGCTAAATATAGTATAATGAAAAAATTAAATATGGCGAAAATTTTACAGAAAATGATGACTATTTATTTAAGAAACATTTATTTTCATTAAATACAAAAATTGAATATTAATTTCAGTTGCTACAACTTATTTCATTTCATCTGTGACTTCGGTAATAGTTATATTCGATGTTTCCTCTGACGGTACTGTGACAGTGCTATGCAGTAATAATTAATAATTGATTATTAATAATCAATTATTAAGCAAAAATATAATCATATTAATAAAAATGTAGTAATGTGTAGGGTCACCACGCTATACTATAGATATATACAGTCCGCAGGTAGTAGTGTGTACGATGTAGTGACGCGTCGCCATACGCAAGCGACTGTGCGACTCCCTTCTTACTCGGTTTCATGATGCTGTTTACTACGGTATACATTTTGACTATATATATACCATTGTATAGTGTGGTAACCCGTCGCCACACAGTGCACTCTACTATAAATAGACTATATATATACCCTAGTATAGCGTGGCGACCCGTCGCCACGGCAGGCGTCACCACGCTAACAATCCGGTTTACCTTACACCTATAGATGTTTCACATCAAAAAACCGGCCGAGAAACGCACGGGGTGATGCGAAGTTTGCTACTGAAAAAGTGCATTGCGCCACTCATAAATTTAATGATATGGATACAAATATAATATGTGCCTTAAGAGTCCACACGAGTGCTGTAGACTTGACCGAGTTATTGAATGCTCACTACTTACAATTGAAGACTGTGGATGAAGAACTTTACTATATCATACAACTTTTTTAATTAATTGATAAAGCTCTATTACTGTGTTTTTTTTTTTTTTTTTCAGATTTGTACGCACTCTTCAAAAGCTAGAGGCAGGCAGAAAGTTAACCATATTGAATTATAATAAATATAAAATATGCACCTCAGACGAAAAGTCACATAAAAACCCTCAATACATTTTTAAATACACATCCAAAGGCACCGCGTACAATGGAATCCTTGAAATGAACAATTTTCATCATACAATTTTATCCATGGAAAGCTATCCCTTAATTCTTTTTGTCAAGTCCCTACCCGATTATATAATATTATCAATGGACGGACGGTCAAACGGATAGATACATTGAAACTGTAAGGCTTCCTTTTTGTTTTCGGCTTCCAAATACTAAAATCAAATTCATAAATAAATAGTTACATTCATCACTGTCTCGCCCACCGCAACACAATCATAAGACTATTAAGGGCCGGGGAGTCCACGAAAAAAAAATATATATATTTACGAGTATTCAAATTACTTTGTCGTGAAAACAACGACTGAAACTTGGAAGTGTTCCATCGCTAGACGTTACGGATTATAAATTCGGGACACCCCGAGAGAGCTTAGTGTTGCTGCGCGAGTTTCGGGAAATTGGAATTATAATTTGTGTTTCCATCTTTTTCGTGTTTTATAACTCTAGAACTTGATACGCGATACTTTAGAACTCGTGAAATTTCAGTTTATCAAAACAAAATTTGTTTTTTTTTATTGTCACTCGTATTAAGAATGACAACTAAAATGTTAAAAATTACTCGATTTTGTAACTAAATTTTCTGTTTAAATAAAATGTAAATCTAAGATGTTCGCAATAGTTTACTGTTAAAATACAACACGAGGATAGTCTAATTTCATTTGGCCGCAAACTTGTCTCTCTCTCGGTGATCAACAAGCCCTTCACAGCGGACGTGACCCGGTGTCATGCACTACTTTGTTTTTAAAAAAAATTCACAAAATTAGAGAAGTTATTCTTTTTGGTTTAGAAAATGCACTCTAAATTTTATATTCTTATTCCCTCCTTTTTTTTATTTTCTATGTGAAGGTTTTAGACATTCTTCATAAAATATATTCGCTAATTCAAACAGAAAATCTCGATCTATCCCGATAAATCACTTTTACGATTTCGTTCATCAATAAATATGAACATCTAAATCTTTTCTGTGCAAAAGGTGTTTAGAGCTTAAAAAATATTGACATAACGCAATAAAACCCAACTAGTTCCTTATAATCGCAATATTTGTTTAGGTAACATTACAAAACCATATTCAAACTATAATAAATCACATCGTACCTAAACACGAAGGTGAAACTTACGAAATTCTACGCAATATTGAAATTTATGGTTCTGATATATATTTTATTTCAATGAACGCTGCCGACGGGTCCTCAAAACCAAACTCAGCAGCTTTGTGATGAAAAGGGAAAGACAAACCAAAAATAAAATTCTCTGTGTGATCTGTTTTTAAAGATGGATTTTTATTAAAAACAAAATAGGGGATTAGACTGGTATTCTTGGTAATTCTGTGGGGTCCTTACACGTTGCGATCTTTGCTTATGTCATCTGTTTCGGAATAGTGGAAATTCTAAATCTGACGAAACTCTCTTAAGATGCACTTCTTGTACTTAAGATATACTTAAGACAGAGCAACGTTTTGCCTTATTTATGTTTTATATTTTAGGAATTACTGTTAATAATATATGTATGTATATGTAAATAACAAAGCTCATTATATAAAATATGTTAAAATCCAGATTTGCATGAAGTTAGCCATTTTTCAGCCAAATAAGAGCGTCGTAAAATATAGAGTAACTTCACTGCAATATTCAGTTTTAAAATGGGACAAGCTGGCATGTTGGCATGCAAGCACAGCCATAAAAAAGAAAACAAGTTGTGTTCTTTAAATATTTTGTTATTTAATAAAAAGGCTATATTTAAAGTCATATGCTATGCGCGTATGACAAAAGAATTGTTATAAAACACGACATAGAGAAACAAAAGACATTGAATAAATAAGGTATTTTGAAATAAGTGGCTCAACCCTTTTCGTGTACCATGTCGATTTTCGCTACTAATAAGTATCTAGTTAACATTACGTTAGACTTTCTCACTAATAGGATTGATAAAGGACTATTTGGAAAATTTCTGACCTGTCTGGAATGATATTTCTCCATAATAGAGTAATTATTATAAAGTTTATATTAAAAAAATGTTTATTCAAAATATGATACCCCATCGATAAAGAGAATTGTAGGGCAACTTTTTTTTAATATAAACAAATTTGATATAACGGATTTAATAAAAAACGTAAATCAAAAAAGTTTCCATATAATACATATTTCAATTTTACATTAACTTGTGAGTTTGTATTTAAATTATCGATTGTAAAAAGGACATTCTAATTGATGTATTCAACATCGAACATGTCTCAGATTTTCAGTCAGTTATTTGACTTTGAGCCAGTGCCGCGCGGGGTTCACATCTCCACTCACACTATATACAAAAGCGACTGGCGCCATTTCGTATTTTGAACAAGGGCGAACACTTCGACTTATAGAAGCCATGCCTTCCATTCCTTAGAATACTCATGGACCTTCGCTTTTCCTAAATGTCTGTTAACAAATAAAGAACTGTGGGACTGTAGGTAGTGGTCGAAGGCGATTCTAACTCACATGGCGTCGTAGACACCTACCATCGTTTTTAATGTAAATAATTATGCTTAAAGGATAGTAACGAAACCATACCTCCACTCAGAGATACTAAATTATTTCAGGAAATATGAGTGGGCGAGTGCGTGTGACGCGTGTGTGTGTGATCAAACTCACATAGAATACGGACGTGAAATGGACGAAATACAATAGCTTCCGCTGTGTCATTTCGCCCGCTGAGTGAGGGTTCCGGTGGCCTACTTCCCCTTCATCACTTCACTTCCCTCTCTTTCGGTCCACTCTCCCCCCCTTTCCAGATATCCTAGTCCTACTCCGAAGGCCGGTAGCGCTATAGTAACTCCTCTGGGGTGCTGTCTCCATGTGCGACGGTGACCACCGTCGCTACCATTCTCTAGTGACCCGCATGCTCATTTGCCTTTCAAAAATGCCATAATAAAAAAAAGATTAGGATATCAAAAAATAAAGTATTCAAGATTAGACTCTAAAATCATTACAAGTGCTGAACCACGAACTCGTTTCGCGCGTGAAATGTTCACGCATTACGAGACGTTTCCAGCGGAGCTCGTAGCTCTTAGCTCCTGGCGTTGTTCCGTGCCGCTCGGCGATTTTCATAGGAAATTTTCCTTTAAAAGTTAAAGCCGCCGTTCGCATTGTCCGCGGGCGTCGTAAACTTTTACGCCCCGGCTTATTGTTCTGTCAAATTGCCCGGCCCTATGTTGCGGACTTCTCGGATCGGGTATTATTGGTTTCGCCTAAACTGAAATTGTGCCTGTCCGTCCCGGATCAGCTATTTCGGCCTGATTGACACTAAACTCTGTCTCGACGCGCCGTTGTCTCGAAAGAGGCTGTAAAAGTTTCAAATTGAACCCACGTCATGAAGTCGGCTATCAGATGCATTAGGAAGGTCATAAAAAGTATTTCGTCAAAAATGTTTACAGATGTTTTACATTCATTTCATTTATTAAGTAAATTAATAAGCTGGCTACTGATACAGAATAAATTCATGAAGACATGAATTTATTCTGTATCAATAGCCATCCGATAATACTAATTTTATGAACTACTAGCTTTTGTCCGCGGCTCCGCTCGCGTGGATATACTATAAATTTTTTTCATTTTTTATATCGATCGATGAAACCGTCGATCACGATCCCAATGTTGTTTCTTTTTTAATTTGAATCCTGCCTTCGTTTTTGATTCCGATTCTGGTCCCGATCTTTGTTTTTGATTCTGTTCAAAATATACATCATTCCCCCGCGGCTCCAACCCTATGGACATGTAATGAATTTTTCCATCTTTTATATCGGTCATTTACCACCCATGATACCGATCTCGGTCCTGTTTTCGATTCCATAACAGACGCGCCCATATTCTCCGGTATATTCTATTATATTCCGGTATATTAGATTCTATTTGCCGGTATATGGACAACATTTTTTTTTACTTTGAGGTAAGTGCTTATGCTGATTACGAAATAAAAAGAAATATTAATTTCGACACTTTTCCTACCACAAGTGAAAAGTTATACAAAAGTATTCCATGTTATATCAAGTATATACGTTTTCCGTGACATCAATTTGAAACTATCGTCTAATTTTGTACGAAATTTCATGGTAGGATCATTGCTCATGTAAGGAAATGGTAACACGTCATTAGTGCTTCTCCCGCCTTATACAATTAAGCTGCTTTGTGGTATTGGTAGACAGTTATGGAATCTAGTAGATTCATGGTAGATCATTGCGTACTATCAACATTCAACCACTCAGATTCGGTGTACACACCGAATCTGAGTTTCAGAAAGACGAGAATAATATTTCAACTCGTTGCTTTTGTCCGTTTCCGTTCTTTGTCTTATTTTCTACTTGAATTTCAAAAATATTCCACAAGTGAAACCGTGGTTAAGTCTATATAACAACTTTAGTAGTACAAACGGCTTGAATGTCTGTATGATGAATTAAGTTGGGTAAAATGTATTCATGAGAAAGCGTACGCATAGTAAAGCGGAAAATCTTTTGGAGCTTCCAGTACGTAAAACCGCGGGATCTAAAAGTTCTTTTAGGTATTCAACTTCGAAATCTCGAATAATGTTCTTTGATTGTTCTAGAAACTATTTCCTTTACAATTACATTGACCTTATATAAAATGTAAAGAAACATTTGTTGGTTGAATATAAAAAATCATTTGCGTAATTCAGTTTTGTTGATTAATAAAATTCAATATCTGTGCATATCTATTATATTATATTGTCCTATATTTATTATGTCCTATATCTAGTATAGTTAATTTTAAATTATAGTAGATGGTATTGGTACGCACAATACTAAATTGAAAGTTTATTTACATATTAACAATTTTATATATTATATTTATGTTCTGTTGTTACGATATATCTCAGTCGGAGTTCTAGGATTGAGAAAGAAATAAAAGTAAACTCTAAAGAAATGAGTCGTATATTTCCAACTATAGTGCGATACAACACTATACACAAATAAAGTGTGGTACAACACTTGTAAATGACTGGATATAACTTGTTAACACACCGATCACCGAGAAAAAACTGGCTGGCAACGGAAATATACATACACGTTCGACTAGTCTTGAAGAATCCTTAAATATAAACAAGGCCCTAAGTTAATTTATAACATATGAAAAAAAAATGTCATCTTTAAATATCAAAAAGTTGTTAACATGTCACGTTTTATGTATGCAAACAATAGTATGTCGAATATACTGTCTAATAAAAAATCGCGACATATGTCAAGAACCACATCTACGCGTTTTGAAATTAAAAAGGGGAGTCCTATTCTGTTATTTATTTAAAAATAGGATTATGTTGCTATTTTATTATTTTCTGAATGAGCGTAGTTCACAACAATATCTAGACATTATTATATTTATTTTAGCGAAAATAAACGTAAGTAATAAAGAACAATGTATGTATAATATGTGATAAATATTATATTACAAACATGGTGTGGTGGTAAAATAAATTAGAACGAAGTATCTATATACTTAAGTAATTAATACATGATTTAACGCTGGTTCAAAATTTCATACTTTAGATAAATCTGTTAATGGTGCGTTTAGACTGAGCCAAATCAAGCTCTGAATTCAAACTAAGCGATGGAGTGAATGCAGACCGCGCTCTTAACGCTATATATAATTAATGATGTGAGCTAAGTGTCGTCCGGGACGCGGAACGTGCAAGACAACCGACATATACTTGAAATTGAAATAAAATGGCAGCCAGTTTGAAAGACAAGGACCGACAACGATAACTGACGACATGTATTCTTCAGTCATGGTTATCGACCGATTATGTACATTTATCGTGTTAACTCTTATAGCAAAATGCAGTAAAACTTTGTAACGATCCACCATCGGCAGTACTGCTAATGAATTGCGACAAGGGGATCGTCTAACAAAGTATATATTCCTTTCTAAAAAGCGAGCAATGCACCACCCCGAGGTGGCGGGTGTCCATGAACGCCGATGATCGCCTACTCTCTGTTCTTACATGCTCATTTGTTCTGTAGAAGTCCTATTAGAAGAAATAAAAATGCCAAATCGTATAATAACCTGATTGAAACCACACACGATGGATGTAATTATGGATGTTTTAATACCACGCTAAATTCAGGCTTCAATCCTTCAGTTTGCTGAATTTCCAAATAGTACATGTGATCACATATGTAGCACTATTGCTTTAACATAATTTCATCTCATTCAATTTGAAATTTACAATATCACTTAAGTATTTTATTACGTATGCGTCTTCGGGAATAACTGGTTCAAATTTGAGTACATTCCCTATGTCATACCCTTATTAGGATTACAAATGACCTCTTTGCCCTTCGTCGAGATCTATTAATAGTTGTTTCAGTTATGAAAATGTCTTTGCTGTCCCTCTGGGGCTGCGTGCGATATCAATCCTTATTCATTGAATACTCGAAACCCTTCTCCAGGCTTTAAGCAAACTTGCTGTCCGATGTTATTAAAATCAATTGCGAAATTTATGGTCAAGTACTTTTTGTTTCTTTTAACAATTATCTAATAAGTTTGGGTGGTTCTCCCTTTCCAAGACCTCAAATTATATTTTTTCATATTCTTTTAAAATGCGTTGGGTGTTTTACCCCTTAACATAACAAAGAGACACATAAATTTGACAAAAAATGATTTTTTTTCCTTTAGACTGTAATACTTTAAAAAGAGTTTTTTTATTCAGCAAAATGCTTTTTCAAGACAGAAGAATCTATCGCATTTACCATAAAACGTAATTGTTATTTTGTTATTCGTCAAGGACAATATTATTATATTTAATATACAAAATTACATGTTAGACGGTTTATCAAATGAATTTTTTCATATTCATAAATTCATTGAAGCAGAATCGATTTTTAATATAACTTCACTGTATCGCATATATTTTTTAATACTGCTATAGATTTTGTTTCTTTGGTTTCTTTTAGAGGGTGAATCCTCCCTGAAAATAAAGGTTTAGTGTTCGTTTTTATGTTATTTTTTAGAGCTTAATCAGCACTTTTGCGAAGTTTGTACTAAGGTTCCTTTTTTTCTCCACCAACTTTCAAATCTTTCTTCACCGTTTTACGGATTTAATTTTCTTACTACATCCACAGAAAATTTGTTTCGGGTTTCTAAATATAATTTCTAACAAATTGAAGTTACCGATATAAAGCGCTTTTAGTTACAAAAACAGAATGGTGGACAAAGTTTATTAATACTTGATTTACTTCATGTATCCAATTTGTTAATAGGAAATGTATTTCACTCTTTGAAATTTCATAATACAAACACAAGCTTTTATCACAATAATTTTATAAATTGAAAATTGCATTTATTATATCCAACATATAATAAATGCAATTTTTCAGTCTTGGACTTCAGGTCTATGAATATATATATTAGTGTGTCGAAAACGGTTCGAACGAAAAAAATTATAATAAAGACGAATTATTATGGTTTACTTCAATATCAATTTCTATTTTAAGTCCTCCTTTATGAACTATAGTTGTACTACGTGTATTTAGTAGGACCGACGGAGCAGGACGGGTGAGTGGTCATTGAAGCGGATTTAGTAGGTTTTCACCCTCGAACGCTGAAGATTATCGCCTTGAAAATCACATTTTTATCACATATTAATATTACATCGAATAATGGAAAGATAGCAAAGCGATAAGGAGGACTCACAGTCGCTTCGTTAACGTTGTGTATTGCAGATTATGTGTAGTGATGTTAGCGGTGGTGTAGTGTGGTGTGGTAGCTACAGGGGTATTACTGGTTAGAAGACATGCGCTTTTAGAAAATACAGTATTGTTAAAGTGGTGATACAGATGACTAGTCAGCGCATTTCCTCGACTCAGAAGGTAGCGGGTTCGAATGCCAACTAATGGTGACTTGATCAATTATAATTATTTTATTACTAAAACTACTTAATCGAAATACAGATCAACTTAAACTACTATTATTGGTTGTCCACAACAACAGCCGTTAACAGTGCCTGACCAGTTTTGGGTCAACGTGAGAAACTTATGATATGGGCCCCGACGCTTGGTGGGCTGTATTTAAGACCCAGAATCTTACTCGCAAATGCCCAGTAAGCCTCTAAGCCCATAATGATGGACTATATGCGGGACCAAGAAATGTTACGGCAACACTTCGGAGAGGATTGTTGGACAGGAATTTCAAAGAGTTGTATGCAAGGCTCCATAGCCGGATCAAACTTTAAGAATCTTATCCTGAATTCTGTTCTCTAAGCACTCGGGAAAGTCATGGTTATCTTCAGATGTTCGTGGACGACGTCATACTCGTGTTCTCTGGACAGTCGGCTTCGTCAAACAAGATGAATATTGACTCAGCGTTACTACATATATGACTGCACAATAAAAGAGGTAATAATAATGTAGTTTGCGTCGTCGAAAACAATAAGGCTGGTGCTCACTATAAAAACTAGTCTTGTGATTCAATTGTTAATATCAATAGCGAACAAATGAGTATCAAAACTCGATTCCTCAGAATAACTATAATTAAGAAGCTGACACTCATCTTCCATTTTCCCTGGCATGTAAAAAGCAGATAACATACATAAAGGCTTTAACGAAGTTGCTAAGGTGACGAGGTGTTGCAGTAAGTGTTGACCGAAACGCGAACGTATCACCCTCTGGCTCATCTAGTTAAGAGTATTATCTCAGATGTTGTTGTAAAGGATAGACGGGTGCAATTGCTTTAGGCAGGAGTTCACGCCAAAACCGCTCGAAAAATCGTACCGTCAAAATGGCCAGAAATGTTGCTTTCGCCAAAAAGACGTTAGTACTATATAGCTGTTTTCTATTCTTTTACGCTGAGGTGACTCAAAGCGATGAGCATGAAAAATGGTGAGAATGATAAGCCGATTAGAAAAACACAGATGAAATGATTTTATACCTCTTAGTTAAATAAGCATACAAGGTTCTTGTTACTTCAGCATAAAATCTTAACTACGCAAACCTGGTATTGGGATACGTCGGATCAGATTGAACTACTAAAGTCAGCTCGGGATTTATTGTATTAATCTAATTTAAGTTGAAGAACTCGCCCTATTACTCCCGCTATTCTGAAGAGGTCTAATATGTGTTGCACGTCTTTAGACAGTACGATATATTTGTAAAAGAAAGTACAGAGAATGAAGTGAGCGAACACACGAAATACAAAAACAGTATAGAAAAACAAGAGATGGTAGAGCGATGCTGTGGTCAACTTGGCTGCAGTACGAAAATGCCGTGGCTCAAACGGTGAAATAGCACACTTTCACAGAACGCAGATGTGAAGTAACAGCTTCCGCTGTTGAATTTTTCCCAGTGAATGTGAGTTCCGGAGGTTCACTCTTCCCTTCATCATCACTAGCCCACTCTCCTCTCCAATAGATATCCTATTTCTACCCAAAAGGCCGGCAACGCAGTATTTGACTCGTCTAGAGTTGTCTCGAGTGTCCATGGGCGACAGTGATTTCGTAACACCTTTCTAAGGACTTGCACGTTTGTTTGCAACTTGAAAATGCTATTAAAAGAAACTTTGCAGATGTCGTGTGTGATGATGAAAATAAATATGTTCTTATCCTTATGCGAAAGCTTAATATGAAAACTTAGGACAATAGCCACCAATTTTATAACTGTATGCCCATACGATAAACAATTTAATATTCTAGAGAGTTTTTTTTGTCAAAATGTCAATAATTTGTTTCCTTTTTGAGAAATTTGAGATTCTTTGAAAAAAGCCTTTAAAAATAGGACAAAAATTAGTCTTTCCTTCAATTTCTAAATTAGTTTAAAACTTCATATTCTTATAACTATATAAAAACTGTATATTTGATATTTTTAAGTAAATACGTTTAGTCTTTATTTTGCCTTATTAGCTTTTGTATGATCGTACTAAACTTTATTAAAAAAGTGTTGTTTACCAAAGGGAAATATTCGTAGCAACTTAATTGATAAATAAATCACCGCGGACAGAACATTGAGCACGAACTTGAAAAATATTTCTTTTCTGGGTCCGCGCTTTGGGTAAAGTTTTGAGAAAAATTTGAAAAATTCATCATTAATATCAATTCACAAAGTGACAACCATTACGAAGTTGTTCTAGATTTATAAGATATTAGACATCCGCTCACGAAAATGGCATACCCTTGTTTCTTGTATCCTCCTTTGTCGTGACGTACAAAAAATATAGCCTGTAACCATTGCACAATAAAAACAAATCGATACATACACCATTTGTCAAATTCGGTTCACTAGGAATGACGCTAGGGTGGAAAATCCATACGTATTTATATACATACATACGTAGGGCGTAAAAACAGTTACCCTCTTTTGCACCGTCGTAGTCGGGTCAAAAGAGCTTGTACAGGCATATGGACCTTCAAATGATTATGCAAGTGTTTCGTTTTTCTATATGATTTTATATGGTGTATTGAATTTGCACATTTCTAGTAATGTACGCCTCACAACACGAAAGCGTGTGGGAGTACTCTACTCTCAACATGCCGCTATGTCACCATTTTACAATATAAAATCGTTTTTATATCCCAAGTTAGACACTGTGATAATAAAAAAGGCATGTTTCGAAGACTAGACATATTAAATTATAAAGTTAATTATGTATACTTAAGAAAATGAATATATTTTTTATTGATTTGCTGTAGTATTTATGACAAAAAACGAATTTAAATAATTATAAGTACGGCTGTCCGATGGTCTGTGCACTTCGTTGTTTCAGCGTTTTAAAAAAATATGGGCAATTCATTGCAAAAAATCCTTTTGAACAATTTTCCTGTTTCTTATATTACTTGAACACAACCTTTTCAAAAATGTGAATGAAATTCGATGGATTTTTCTTTAATCCGATTGAAGATTTCATAATGTAATATGTTGTACCTTAAAATTATTCAGGGAAAATCAGTTGAGGGTGAATGTGTTTTAGAGAAAATACTCATGAGAAATTAATACATAGATTATGGGGTGGTTTCTTAATTTTTAATAACGTTTCCACAAAAGATTCGGAGAAAAAATTTTGTAAACGAATTATTAGCATTGCGATGTCCGATTGCCTCAGTATTGATTCGCACATAAAAATAAATCACAATTTTTTGCTGGTTTCTCCGGTACGATTTATTGCTGGACCCAGAATCCCTAGAGTATTACTAAAACGTTTTTGTCATTGTTCCTAGCAGGATTATTTTTAGGAAGGATGTAATTAAGTAATGGTGCGAGTTACATCGAATTGCTCTTATTTCTCATGACTGGCATCAACTCTTCCGATTTCTCTATTCATAAAATAGCTTTACTATAAATGATGCACTCACGGTTAAGCCTAAGAAAATCGCAAATAAACCTAAGAACATGCGCAGGATACACGTAAGTGTATACACATTTTCCTGCTTCGTTTCCTGTTTAAAGTCAAACCCTACCATGGATTGAAAGTCCACCTCGCCATCCATAGCAATTTTTTGCTATAATTTGTGCAAATAGTGTAAAAAGGAAATAGTTATACGACATCGCATCTTGCAAGCGAACTACTTGCTAACTGAGGTGGTTACGGTGATGTACACTTTGTGTCGATATACAATTTATTTTATCGACAGTTTTATTTATTCCCTTTATTTTATTAGGAAGCCGGTAGGTTATGACAGCAACCGACAGCGACAGTTTACGAGAGGAAAATATTTTAAAGCAGTAACACGATGATATACGTTGTTTATTTAAGGGTCCAACTTTGAAACATTATTCGTTGTATTTTAATATACAATTAAAACATTCATTGTTACTTACAAAATTAATCTTTACACGATGTTTGGTAGACGGTTCCTTAAATTTTACTTTAAGACACACTTTAAAAAATGGAAGCTAACTAAGACAGATTTTTTCTTAGTTGACGTTAAATTAATTAAAACAACTGTGGAATTGTGTATATCAACGAAAGCTGATTCGTTATAACAACAAGTTCATTTGTAATTGAACTAACAATATAGGTATCATATTAATTCTAACAAGAATATATGTTGTGTTTATTATTATTTATTTTTTTGCATAATTTGATCATTTTTATTTAGTTAACTTATACAGATCTATCGGTTAAATCACTTCAGAATAAATTAATTGAAATAATTATATGAATTGTTAGTATTAATTTTTTTCATTTTTAAACTAATAAACTTATCGTATTCGATTTACCTAGTAGGTACAACTAATGCAATGCATCATCTAATACATTTATCGTTTTTAAAACAACAAAGATAAAATGATCACCTTTAATAATTAACGTTATTGGATTAGTTTCGAATTAAATGTTACATTCTACTGATGGTAATTATTTAAAACGATTTTCATATTAGTTGAGATGAATAATCAGTTTATCATTTGAAATAAGTAACTACCCTTCTCACTTCACCTCCAGGCTGGCACGGGGGCTGAAGGGGAAGCCCATAGGACAAATCTAGCGCAGATCCTTAGTCAACAGTTACATGAACAGTTGTTTGCGTCGCTCGAGTTTAAGTCGGCTTATTTCGTTCATGATTTCTTTGTTTCTTCATTTAGTAATTGCATTACTTGCAAAATTGCAATACTTCAAAACCATATGCATACGTACCAAAACTATAAGGAACCAAAGAACGAATCAAACACTGCACAGAAGTTTGGTAGTTTTTACAATTCATTAATATTTTCGATATCTTGTAGTATTACTTTAACATTAGCAAAAAAAAATATGTAACGATGCTTTGTAATATTTAAAAAATAATAAACAAGTACCTTTTTGCAATTTATTTTTTGTTTCATTTTATGTAAAATATATCACCATATGCCAATTACAACAAATAATAAGATTTACTTTTAGGAATCGATTATTAACAAGAAATTAGATTTTGTAAATATGAAAATGTGTTCTATTAATTTTTCATAAGTTGTGTTAATTTGAACATAAGTAGGTTTTACTTTACATTTCTCGTAGCATTAACATGAATTTTAGTTTTCTATAATTGCTGATAGATAAAATATAGTACCGCACACGGCCGTGGCTGGTTGCGGGTGGAGTCGCATCATGCTAACACTGATTTTCTAAATTAATAAAATATCTTAAGCCTGTATTAATAAATCACATTCAACTTTGAAACCGCGTACTTGTTAGCACCGGAGGTGCTGTCCTAATTAAATTAATACATCGTACATAAGTTCATTCTTAAATGTGGTACATACCAACCGTGGGCGTTACAGGTGATTAAGAGTGAACGTCAGGACAACCCCTCATAAGCAAATTCATAAGCATTCTCAGAGTTGAGTGCAATTTATTAATACGGGCCTTAGTCAGTGAAACAAAATGTTTCTTAGCGCCTCTTCCACCATCTCTTGTTAAACTGACTTTCAACAAAAAGCCATTTTCAAAACTGGTTTTGCGTTCCAAGTCCTTCTTTTAGCGGTTTCTTGGCGCTAATAACTGTTAAAAGGAGAATGTAATGCAAAGCTAATTTTAAAAGTGACTTTTTGTTTAACGTCAGTTTAAGAGGAGGAGATGGTGGGAAAGGCCCTTAGTGGATTTAAACTAAAGTAACTTAGTTGTCATTATAATGTTACCAAGTAGCATTACACAAGTTTCATAGCTGATTCAAATAAATACATTTGATTATAATAAAAATTATATGGTTCAAATGTAACAACAACTTCTAAGTTGAATTTATTAAGCTGAATCAGTTACTATAATAATCTGTGTTGGTACAGTGTCTTAGTTTTGTGTAGTGTTGAATTAGTTGAAAAGTGAATTAGTTATTATAATAATTCTCCTGTTGATATTGACCAGATATTAAGTAAATTTGTTAAGATGGATTAATTTATATAGTTATTTTTCATATTCATACTGAATAAGTTCTTAATTAATTTAGTTAACGAATAATAATATGAGCTATATAGTTGACAAGTCAATTGAATAATGATAATCAATCAAAATCATGTTATTTGAATTGTCTAAGATCTTGTTAGGCTTGTATGGAACCAAGATACTTGATCACGGGAATCACAATTTTGTTAGGAGCAACCAAATTTGCGTACATATGTCTACACATGCGTACTTCTTACAACAGTTATATATGGATCTCTGTAGGTCCATAACTAAATAGCATTAAATATTAATTTAAGTTAGCCGAAATTGCGACCACACCTACTTACTTCACAAAAGGTTCATTAATCATGCAAGCACAACCTATAAGGGAGTTGTATTGTACAATATTTATGAATAGTTAAACTTTCAACGGGAGCCCGAGATCGAGTTTCGATTTTGCAATGAAACTCGTTCAATTCGCAGGTCACAAATTACACTGATTACGTCTTCACAGTGAAAGCTTAAGAGGGCCGAGGCACAATGTAATCGGCCGGTCGCGACGGAAGGGAATTATTCAGACCGTAAAGTCCGAACACCGTGAATTGATTTATCGCTCGTAATTCATTGCGCAGTCATCAAATTTTACTGACCTATCATAAATTTTTAGAGAATAACCTCTCGCGCTCGTCGATTAGAATGAAACATGTATAAAGGAATTCTCGCCTAATAATATATTTATTCGAACAATACTAATGATATTTATTTTTGTCTTTATTTTAATAGAAATGGCGTTGTATTCGAAAAATTATTAAAAAAAAATTGCTTCGTTATTCTCTTTTTGAAGTCCTCGTTCGCATCCTTCACTTGTACATGACGTTTACTATGAAGTTATACTTTTCAAAGCTCTCGAGAGCTGAATAAGAAGTAAGCGAATGCAATGCAAAATTTATTTAAGTTCCAAAGTTCAAAATACGAAATATTGTAATTTTTTCAAAGTTTTTCAATTACAATTTTTTTAAAACTTAGAGCCCCTTCTGCCGTCTCCTTTCAAGCAGTTGTTTAACAAAAAGTCACTTTTAAAATGAAATTTGCGTTCCATGTCCTCTTTTTAACGAGTTTTAGACCGAACAACTGTTAAAATGAAGACGTCGAATGCATATTGAACTTTAAAATTGACTTTTTGTCAAACGCAGCTTAAAAGGAGATGGTGGCAGAGGCTCTGAGCGTATTAGTTAGTGCCGCATGCATACTGGTGATAGATTTTTAAATAGTTACCTCTAATGAAGACGCTATAAAGCTTTGCTCCTTATTTGTACCGCAAAAGATATAGAGTTATAACGTCAAACAAATTTATCTTCATTCGTGGCGCATAACTCACGCAAATGTATATGAAGATATACGACATATTTTTAAATAAAATAAATCTCTTACAAAGGACCTTATTATTATCGTTTTTAGATGTAATTTTGAATGACGCTGTTATTTATTAACCGAAGAGAAAGAATGGAGACACTCGTTGACGGGAGAAAAACAGAGAATAAAGACACATGATGAACATCTGTACGGCGGCGAAGCCAATATCGTATGCCGCGCGCATTACGAGGCCAATTTCGTTTGGTCATTTTGTTTATGTGGGAATATATCTATGCTTTTCTATTTCAATGTAGTCGAAGTCACAGTAAATGGATGTTTATTAAGTAACTAATTTTAATGTAAATTATTGCATTTCTTAGATTTTTTTTTACATGACAACAAAACACGTTGTGGAAAATAAATAATAACAGCAAAGAAAAGTAACTATAAATTTTGTATTCCGATAGAACCGTACCGTTACGGAATGGACGTTTGTTTCACTCTCATAAATTGCTCGACCAAAATGTACATGAACTCGGAAAATTGCTTTTGCATTTTAAACGATCACCTCTAAAATCAAATAGAATAACGGAATTTTTCTTTGTTTGTTTCGATTTGTACAAAAAATGAAAGTTTCAAGATCATGATCATTAATAGTTTGGACATTTTTTGACACAAATCATTTAAAGTATAAACTCTTTTCTCGTTATAAAATTAGTAAATTCCCTTTTATCTCATTGATTCTTCTATTCACAGTACATTCACGCTATTCATCTTCCATCATCTCGAATACATACATTATTCATTTTATTTTATATTTCTCTATTTACATTCAAAACAGTTTAGAAAATCGAAACGTGCACGCTGAAAACTATTTTTATTTAGTAAGCGTAAAAACCTATAAAAATCTGCAAAAACCTACAAACTAAGAATAATTTTTTTATTAAAGAAAGAAAAATATTAGATAAAATAAAAATTTTGACTTGTCATACCTTATGAATATATACAATGGACTTTATCATGCATTCATGCATCTTTTCGCAAACATTCATAATCTACTTCTTTTTTGGAACAACTTTTCCAAATTAACTATAACAAAAATATATTGAAAATATATTTCCAAAAGATAAAAAAGAATATAGACACAACCCTAATAAATGCTCGGCCAGACTGCAAGCGGGGCGCGCTGTAGTGCAATACTTACTGCACTACCTACTGTACGTCGACTGCTATAAGGTTGTCAGTACATTTGTACATAGATGTTCTAAGCTATTTTTCCTCAGAAAAGCCTACTTCAACGACTATGATTTCCTTGGCAATTTTTTTTATAAGGGGAGGAAATTATGAATATTTGCAAAAAGATGCATGATAAAATACGTCCTGTACATGGTACAAACCACCGTAACACTCTTGACAGTTATACGTCAAAGCTCTTACTGAACGTTACTAATTGTCTACAATTTAGAAGTAATAATAGAGCATCAATAACTTATCGTTGACGACTTATTAAAGCCATCAACGAAAAACCCGACGAATCGCCCGGAGTTTACAGAAAATCAAAATCACACCGCTGTAGCTCATCGTGCGCCTGGCTCTGGCACCGGTAGAGCGATAAAAAGAGGTGCGGCTGCCGCCCCCTCGTCTCATCTGAATGCATGGGCCGGAGAATCTTATACCTTCGATACTCCATAACAGAAACTCAACATTTTATTGCTTCCTGTGAATTTTTATGCGAGTTTTTCTTATTGGGGAACGCTTTCCATTGCATCGAATAAATATTTTATTTTTACAAATCCGTCAGAGAAAACGTTTGTTCTCGATCGATTCTACAGGTCCATAGATTAATTAGGCTGTCGACTGTCTGTTATGTCCTTTCCCTACATTCTATTTATTCATACCTTTTTCCCTATCCGATAGAAAATTTCTATTTATCGATAGTTTTTCTTTTCTTATTAACCTTCTGACAGACCCTTAGTCATCTCGGATTGAGATATTTGCCAATGGGAATACTCATACCTTACCAGAAATTACTCTTTCTACGATTTTGATACTGATAATCTACTGATTAGAGACAGCTATCACTAAACTTAGGATAGCAAAACAGCTATTAATCTACAACAGATCAGCCGGTTTGTATCTATTATGAAAGACTAGATAAAGAAACTCTGTAGATTTTTATTGTCTTTTTTTATAAATTAATAAGGTGCCATAGGACGCTCGGTCTGTGTTTACATTGATGTAACAATATTAATTAATGTAACTTAATTACCATACAGCGAAAAATAATTTTGGGTGACAGTTTATTGTGTATTTTATATCAAAATTGTGTGAAAATGACAACTTCAAATATTTTATAGCTTACGATTTTTCACGAATGTTTTTATTGTGTGTATAAGTTATTTGCTTGCATAGTATTCACATAGTACTATCGCGCGCAGCACCTAAGCATGTGCTGATACTCTTCCTTCCCAAAGACCAAGCCCGCTACGACGCTGTACAACTACTGTTCCACTGCAGTAAGTCTGTACTGTAGCCAACTTGGCTGCAAGACAAAAATGAGCCAACTCGACCGGTCACAGACCAAACTTTTTCAGAATGCGGATGTGAAGCAGCGACTTTCACTTTTGGTTTTCGTCCGGCGAGTGAGAGTTCCGGTAGCCCATTCCCCATCGGCCTCTTGCATCAATCCGATACCTCTCCGTTAGCTTTTACTTAAAGGAGATCATTATTCTCTCTAAAGAGGTCAGGAACGCACTCGTGATTCCTCATGTGTTGCAAGTGTCAATGGGGGGCTGTGACTATGTATTCTCTGATAGTTGGCTTGCTCATTTGCCCCTCGACTATGTTATAAAAAAAAAGCTCCGTTTCAAAACCAACGTATCTGATTATTTCGGTTGCTACTCAAAGTTTGATGTCATAAATCGGACGTTCCACTTTACCTAATAAATCATTTCATATATTCACATCTTCCATCTTAATTTGATATTATATATATATATATATATATATATATATATATATATATATATATATATTTAAACATATATATACTTATATTGATCTAAAAATATCAGCAGTAAGCTATCGGTGTTTTATTTCATTTTCCAAACCTGATTAGGCTACGTACACTCGTTAATACTAAAATATAAACTTGTCCCACCTTTGCTGTATCAGCCATATAATATGCATATTTATTATCTGCAAAATATTACATTTTAATATACCACGCGCCGTAAATTCGTTGAACTTTTTAAACACCTAAAAAGTTAAGCATACTTCAGAAATCGATAACCAAAATATGCTAGTTTTCCGCCAGAACGGCCTATAATAATGCAATAATTCATTGCGCTAATTTTCGCTACCGTCGCTACACAACTCCAACCCAGAAATTTCCATTCGAAGAACAGAAAAACCCTTTGGAGGTCTTCGCGACTCGAAAGGCCGAAGAACGCGTACAAAAACGACGACAGTCGCAAGTTTCACTACTAAGTCATCCCTTAGTCAATATAATATCTATCTAATCTCGGTCCCTAAGGACGACTCCCTCGAAGTTGCGGCCGAAGTGGTCGGCCGCGCGCCGTATCTCGCGTTACGGCCGCGTCGAGGGCGCGCGCGGTCCGGCGGCGGCGCGCTTTGACTGCGAACGCTATGCCCTTGGGATGTTATCGTTTACATCCGGATTTTGCGGTTTTAGACTTCTGAGCTCTCGGTTTTAATCTGGAACCTCTCTCGCGTCGCCACACCGACCGCCAGGCGATCGCCGTTTTTTGAGCCTGTCGCTCGTATCGACATATCGGTTATAATGAACGAGGGTGGCAATTCCGGTCGAAGTCTACGTGGGCGTTTGTCAGAAAGTCGCTTATAATGATATCGCACTATCAATTAATCAATCCTATCGGAATTAAAGCACTACTTATAACTCATTACATTCGTGACAAATGTCTATCATTGTTTAGTAAGCTTAATATCACATTAATTTATACTGACAAATGTTTAAACAAACGCGTCATAGAATCCCAAATACTTATTAATGTAAAAATTTGTATGTTTGTTGCTCAATATTGCTTTAACGGCTGAACACAATTGCGGAAACTTTAATCTAATATAGCTTATACATCAGAAGAGCATATTGTGTTTTATAAACATACAACTTTTGCTCGTGGTTTCGTTTGCGTGGTATACAACGAATGCGTTGCTTATGCCGATTGACCATTGTTAACAACAGTGTTCAAGAGAAGTTCAAATTCAAAATCTAAGGTTTATGTAAGGAAAGACAAGCAGTATTGGGATCAGGATCAAAATCGTAACTTTGATCGTTTCATAATAAAAAAGAAGTGGCGGCATTTCGCGTATTTTCGGTGAAAGAATAAGTTCTTCTGTTATAGAATCGAGGACGGGACCGAAATAGGAATTATGGTCGATAAAGTTATTGATCGGCTAAAAGGTGGAAGGATTCGTTGTATGTCCACGAGTGCGGAGCCGTGCGTGTATTATGCAGGTTTCGAACAGAATCAAAGTCTAGATTGGGACCAGAATTGAATTCAAAAGCGGAGCCGGGACTGGAAGCAAAAGAAGAAACAGCATCGGGCTCATGGTTGACAGCGTGATCGGTCGATATAAAATATGAAAGTATTCTTTCGTAGTCCACGCGGGCGGAGCACAGTGGGACAAAAGCTAGAAAAAAAGGAACTTAAGAGGATACAGCTTAGGAAATAAATTGAGATTGTTCATCAAACATATTGTTATTGTGTTATACATTTAACGTGCGTACGGTTTTTGGTATTCATATTATTTGTATACTGTTTAATGACATACGCACAAAACTTTTTCCAATATAACGTATTTATTATTGCTTATAACGACCGACTTTGGCGGTCGCTAGGACCAGCATCACATTTGATTTGTGTATTAATATTAAACTAGTGCTGGAAGCAATACACTAACAACCTTTTTTCATGTTTGCGGTATACTCGAAAAACCCTAAATTAAATTGTTAATAAAATATCTTAGAATTGCATTCCAATTTACGTTAAGGGTAACGTTTATTATCAAGTAATTTATGAAAAGACTACTTAAACAAATGTTCTTGATGAGATATGCTATTTCTCAGCAAATACATTTACTATAAAAGAGATATTGAAAAATGATTACATTTAAAATGTCACTATATTTTAATGGAACATTATAAATTGAATAACTTTTTTTAAACAATACGAACTTAAGTAAAATGTGCCTCTGAATAGAGACAACTTGATAATTTTTTATAAACATATCTATACATTTACATAATTTTTTAAATGTCTCGTAAGGAACATCATTTTTAGGGTTCCCTAGTAAACAAGGAACCGTTACAGTTTCGTCCGAAACCATGTCCGTTCTTCGGTGTGTCTGTCTTTTTGTCCGCGGCTATGTTCAAAGTCTCTTAGTACTAAAAAGCTGTATTTTGGTATAGATATCCGTACAAATTGATTCCGTGTACAGTGGTAGAATTAAAACTCCATAAAAAATACACTTTTTAGGGTTCCTTAAGCGTAAATTGGTGATGATTTTTTTCTCGTCAGTCTCATGCTGTGAAGTATCATTGGACAGCTCGTTCAAAAACATTGCGGGTCCGCGAAAACCGGCTTTTTGTTGATTAAATTATGCGTTTCCGTAATATTAAGGTTTAAAGTGTTAATTTTCGTTAGAGCCAAGGGTCCACTTACCTGCCGGCTAAATGGCTGTTCTTGGGCATGTAACAAAATTACGGCAGTAGTATGAGTATAGAAGTTAAAAGGAAAACTATCACAGCTAAGTAGGTCGTATTAGTTAACGAGTAATAGTCGATCAACTGACAAAATGTATTTTAAGAAGTGAAAAGAAAAATTTCGTACAAATCTCGTTGAAAAGTACTTAGATTAAGTTGTTGGCTGTTTATAATAGGTAGTAGGTAGTAATATAAATTTACGAACCATTTAAAGTTATGGATATATAAAATTATGGATTAACAAAATTGTAACATACTTGACACCCGTTCTAAGACCGTTTTTAGACGTTATTGGCCGTCAAACTCTGAACTTAATTAAAAGTTTCATAGTATCAAAAAAAAGCCATCTTCTAAGTCTAAATTATAAGAATATCACAATGGCGTTGTATATTCAAAATCTTTCGGTGTAAGATATATATTTATGTTGGTTTAGAGAATATCCATGATGACTGTTATTAATATAAGCTAATTCGCAGCAGCGCTTGAATATGTAGCCATCTGTAGAGAAGTTGTCGAATGTTTATATTGTTTATATCCACATTGATGTATACAATATAAATATTCAACAACTTCTCTAAATTGAATTACACGTCATTAGAACAACGAAAAATATGAAGGAAGACTGATTATTCTTCTAAGACAAGTCGAATAACTTTGCGTAGTATCTAATTCTGATGACATGTGTATGATTTATGTAACGACACAACCGGATGACCAATTAAGGCACATTCCGACTGACGAGCAGGCTGCGGTCAGCAATGAAATAGTTTCCATTTTGAGATTATTTTTACATACAGAATAATGGCGTTTGATGTGACCTTTTATTCATTTTTTACATTATAATAAGTGATAGTAGTAATAAGAATAAAATTTATTCATATAGATTCATAAATAGGCCGTCGAACGTCTTCAGTGTGCACAAGATTTTTTTCTTATTTTACGCATATCTGTTTCGTCTGCGGCTATATTCGGATAGACGTAGGATAAACTACTTCAACTTTACATCACATCAAAATGAACGGCGCACCATCTGTATTAACTGTGAAAAATTCTAAACACCTCGGCTGCAAAGTAGATTGCAACGCAACTGATATTAAAGATTGCTCAACTTGTGGGCATATTTTAGTTTGGTGTTTACATTAAAATAGATTGACTTCTTATTTGAATAAATTGACCTTTTTAATTCACCCAAGAGGTAGATAAATATTTGTATAACAGTATCAACTTATTGTTTGATATTGGATTCAACAACAAAAGTGTGAAATTCTGGCAGTGACACGGATTTCTGTCACTTTAAAACATTGACTGTTCAATCATTCTGTGTACCAAAACTAACAAAATTGAGTAGAAAGGTTAAATTTTCATTTCTTTTAACACACATGTTCGTATATATTAAGCGCTGAATGCGAGCGAGCGAAGTCGGGGACGAAAGCTAGGGTTGCTTCATAACGGTCACAACCAAATCCCGTCGGATTGATTCAATGCGACGTCTTGTCATTTTAAAACTTTTTAACGATGTTAACCATCACTCCCGAGGCGGGCGGCGGCTCGTCGCTCATTTCTTGAGCAGTACGCCAAAGATCGCTTACCGGATATCTTGATGTAACTTGGCACTCTCTCGTTGTAAAAGCCTTTTACAATTAAACAACATTTTTACTTTTATTAAAGGGAAAACTCCTGCCGACTGCGACCCGAATATTTTCTTTATTTATACGGATGCTTGTAATCGGCTTCCGCTGTATTGTCTATTGTAAAAGTTACAATAGACAATATACAGAAGCCGTAAGTACTAACAAGGCGCAATATATATATAACGTATGCTTCTCCGAATCATCAACAGAGAGCTATATTCGCGCCTTGTTAGTACTTACGGCTTCCGTATATTATTCCGTATATTATATATATATATAATAGACCCTTTACGTCGAGTTTTGAATTTGACGCCCGTATATCGGACGGTAAAAGCAGGTGGTCGCCACTCTAAATGCATTTTCGTCAATGTAGGACGTCGAAATAGTTCTAGGATATAAATATATATATATATATATATATATATGTATATATATTGCCATCTAGTGACGGACATGTGAAATAAAGTATACGTACTGTTCTAATGCAATATTGTGGGCGATATCACAATATGTATTTATTTGACGTCTTTGTATTGTATCTATGGGAAGGTTGCTTGTTTTATTTATTAGAAATTCGCAAGTATAAAATGGACTTACAGGGGAAAAATAAAGACGGACAAAAAAATGTATTTCCAACTTTTCTTGCCATTTGCAAAATACGTTTAAGGGCTATTGTTCTTCTATAAAGTAAGGATAAAATTACATTTACTTGAATTATTTTAGATTTTTCAAAGAACATAGAGAGGGATTGGTCAATATTTAAACGTTTTTAGTATTTATATTAAAGAAAGTGTTTAAGAATATGCTCATTGAGGTCATTCATGTCTCCAGTAGATCTGTTCATATAAAAAAAAATTGTCGATTTTATTCTTTTATCCCCCAGCAATCCGTTACTAATTATTTTAGAGACATGAACATCGTATTAAATGTGGATCAAGTTATTAAATAATTACGCCAAATTGCAAGTTTACAACAAACGGTTTTTGCAATGCCGCTGTCAGACAGACGAACGGATGTGACCTATAAGAGTTTCATTTTATTCTTAATGAGGTACCGAACTAAGATTACGTGGTAGATTTACATAATTTTACAACTTCATCGTATTGGGATGTTGCACCAACAGAGTAAAAATGATGATATTTTCTTCTACCTTCTCAACTGTTACTTCGTTAATTCTATTTATTGGAAAAAAAATATCGTGTATTTTTTCTGCAATTCATAAGTCGCAATCGTAAACTAGTTTTTAACTTTCCACTATGACAATTCAAAAATTTTTATAAAATTGTTAAGTTACTGTTTTCAGTTCGATTTTCGAAAATCGAGTTTATGTCAGATCTTGACGTTTTAGGGTCCTATCCATCTATTTAGAATATTTTCCGAGTCTGTCCGTCTGTCTGTGTCTGAGTGTGTGTCTGTGTCTTTGCTTGCGTCTTTGTTGTGTCTATCTCTCTGTCTCTCTCTCTTTCTCTGTGAGTGTATGTGTATGCGTGCATGCGTATGTGTATGTGTAAACCTCTCATAACTTTTGAACAGATTAACCGATGGAAGCGAAATTTAGATATTCGAAAAAAGTACATTCAAGTCAGACTTTCTGAAAATTCGAACTGATTTCGCTCAGTCAATTTTGAGAAATATCAAAAATAAAAAACCTTTTATTTTTTAAAAATACATTTAAATTACTCGACCGATCGAAACAAATAGTTGCATCGATTGCCGCAAGTTATATGAAAATCGGTTGATTTGTTCGAAAGAGATGGTTAGAGAAAAAAATTTCGAAAAAGGGTTTTTTTACAATATTTTAAAAACTATTCTACCGAAAATTCTCAAATCTATCCAGCCGTTTTCTTTGAGAAATGAGTAGATCGTTCCTACTTGCATCAAAATCGGTTTATTTGCTCAAGAGAAATTGCAAAAAACATCAAAATTAAATAACGTGTTCTAAACATATCGTAGATGAAATATTTAAAAATAGCGTTTTTTATCTTCCCGCTATGTAAATTGAATACTTTTCATGACTTGGGAAGATAATAAGGTTTTCAGTCCGATTTTGAAAACCGAGTTTTCATCAGATCTTAACGTTTTAGGTTTCGAGAAATCTATTTTGACCATATTCCAAATGATGTCTGTATGTGTCTGTTGAAAGAATTTTCAAAAAGTGTTTTATTAGAATAAATTGCTATACCGATAAATTCCAAAATCTAATTAGCTCTCCTGTTTGAAAAAAGTCGATCATTGCAAACTGCATCGAATTCGGTGGCTTAGCTTGAGAGATATCGTTAACAAAAAATTAGAAAAAAAGCTGTTTGTTTTTTTTTTTCAAAATAACAGAAATTCTTGATAGGATGATATACGATACCCGTTCATCTTTTTGTCTCTTAAAATTTGTGTCGGACGCCATAAAAAAGAACCAAATCGAACAACGCGTTCAAAAGATATCGTAAATGAAATATTAAAAATCAATGAAACATATAAATAATGTGAACTCGAAGAGCTCAGAACGCATTAGGACTATATTTTTGAGCACGAAGAGAAACATTGAAATTGGTCTTTTGAGCGTGATAATTGAACGCTTTGAGCTCTATAGTAGTAAGAAGTATCAGAAATGGCTTGCAGGGTCAACCAATCAATCAAATTTTAGAGTTTCTAAAGCTCAAAAACTCATAGACAGTATTTATAACTCAAGGAGCTTAAACATATTTTGTTAAATATCATAGCGGGAAGTGTTAGCGATGGCTTGCAGGGCCAACCGTCTTTCAAATTTTTGAGCTCCAAAAAATCAGACTCTTACACAGTATCTACTACTCAAAGACTGAAATGTACTCAGATAAATATTATAGCGGGAAGTTTTAGGGACGGCCTGCTGGGTTAAACGTCTTTAAAATTTTTGAGCTCAAAAAACTCGAAGACTTAGAGACAGTATTTATGTCTTGAAAAGCTCAAAGATACTTCGATGAATATCATAGCGGGAAATCCTGCGGGATTGTCTGCAGAGTGAATCGTTTTTCAGATTTTTTATACTGATTATTTTAATGTGTAAGTGAGATAGTAAATTAGAACAAATATTAACTATAAAACGATTTTCAGTCCACTTTGTAGTAGAATGTATATTATAAAACCAGTGAGATGCGACTAGAATTGAAATGAACTTACGACAGTGGTCAGTCGTGATTACTTTGACAACTATTCATATTCTAATTAATAAATATTTTATTTTATACTCACTTACAATCCAATTAATTTACATTGTATTATTGTAAGGAATATATATATATATATATATATATATATATATATATATATATATATATATATATATATATAACGAAAAAAAATCTTTTATGCCCTCCTAGCTGATACTGCAAAGATAATCTACTAATTTATACATTAATTTTATAACATACCTAAATTATGAATTATATAGTAAAATCGATTAATATAAGAGTTTAATTTCGATATAAATTTAAATAAAACCCTTCCTAAACAGTACGTCAAAGAAGAAAGCTATAAATTAAATTGCAATACGAGAGATAGTGAATAAACTGTAACAGTAAAGGAACAGTTTATTCACTATCTCTCGTACTGCAATTTAATTTATAGCTTTCTTCCTTGATGTACTGTCCCGGAGGAAATATCAAGTTAAGTCCATGCTACAGCCGTAATACCAATGCAGTTAAAATAAAAACAGTCTGAAGAACAGTGTTGCCAACGCAATAAAAGCAAATGTCGCCGAGCAGTCGATTCAAATATTGCTAAATGTAACATACTAGAGCTTCTAGACTATATTTTTATTAATGCAATAAAAAATATATATTCAAAATAATGTCATATCGATAAAACTATAGTTTTCCCTGAGATTTTGTCCATGACGCTAAGAATCGATTCCCTTACTATATACATTGTCCGATCACACCATCAACAATTATTCTAATTTCAATCGCACTCTCGATCTAGGTCCTAATTCCTCCCTCGCTCTCATTATTAATTCCGATGCCACCTTCAATTCGCTTCTGATCGAATCATTCCAGATTGAGCCATAACCTTACACCGATAAAATATATGCTATCAGCTAATCATTTTATTAGGAAACAGTTTCGCTTCCACTCTTGGTTATCTGAATCCCGATCGCGATCTTAGACCAGCACTGATGTTAATCTTGATGCTCCCTCAAAAATTGTTTATACCTATAACTAAACTAATAAACGACATATAAACTGATTTTGCAATTGCTTTAAAAAAAAATAGAAAGAGTACGTTCTACGTTCACACAACAGAAGCCGCAGGCAAAAGCCAGTGTTTCCTAAAACTCGGTCAGATAACGTATTTACATACTTTAAAAAAATCATGAACATATTTTTCTTTCAATATGATGCATGACTCCTTAAACCCTGCTTACCCATTGTAGTGTAATGTGTACTAAAACCGGGCTAGATAATATGTTTCTATAATAAAAGAAAGTTGTGTAAATCGGTATAATTTTTCTCGAGTTGTAAGCACGCACAGACACAAACAAACAAACAGACAGACGAAGAGATGTTAAAATTTATAATATCAAGGGTACATAAAAATCAGACAGTAATTCTCGATAAAATCTTATTCTACAGGTATCTAAGTCATTTCTTCTGTTTCAACATATCAATTGTTGACGTACGATTCCTCGAAATTAATAGGCTTGAAATCGAATGTTCCAATATCCTTCCATTCCTTTCCGTATATCTGAGAACAACATTTTTGACCAGTAACTCCATTTTTGGCAATTTTTATCATTGATCATTAGCGTAAGACAAGATCTTTCACAATCAAGGTAAATTAGAAAGCGATCAATCGATACAAAGTTTTAGAAATTTGTATTTTGCATTTGTATTGATCACTTATAAAAAACTGACTTATCGGAGTTAAATTAAGAAAAAGGAAATTCCTCATCGTTAGTCCTACCTCAACCAAAACACATTACGTGATACATAAACGGACTTTAAGTCTACGAGTATCTCGTATAGTCACTTTATATCATAGGCATTAAACCAATTATTGTCATAACTCATGGTAACCAATGACTACCATACTCATTACTAATGAGGTTAGTAGCAATTACATTGTAGATCGTTTACGATGTCGGCTAAAAACACAATTATAATGAAACACATTTAGTGCAAAAAGACAGAAGAAAAATCGATACATTATTTTTATCAGAAAAGACAAATGAATGAACTGCTCTATTTCGACGTATTTTTTTTTTGTATAAGACCTTATTTTTAACACGTAAACATGTCATTTTTGATTGTAATTGAATTTTAAAAAGCATATGAAATACCAAATTTTTAATTAAACTTTATGCTATTTAAAGTAAATACTTTATAAGATTATTAACTTTATGAATTAACATTATGAAACACGATTTATATTTAATATTATACATACGTGTAGAATTTATTTGTGAGCTCAAAATCAAAGCAAAGTTTTCTGAATACTGATAAAATAGACTCTTATTTTCATTGGCATTTCAGAAGAGTGATAGGTTTTATAGATTGAGATAGATCATGAAATGTGATAGATTTCATTCCGACATTTTGAAATAAGATTGAATCCTAAACAAAACGAAAAATGATATATTTTTTGTTATTGTACTACATCGAAAGAACTTTATAATTTTTGCTCACATAGGTACTACAAATATAAAATTGAGGCTGTGGTAACTTATTCGTTAATAAAGATTTTTTATTATTCATATAAAAATTGATCCGCTGTCCAGACTGATGATTATGTGCGGTTAACTCTTTCAAAATTGAAATGCAGGAAAGAAACTTCACCTTCTGCGCATGTCCTTTGCGCCAATCGGCGGCCGTTAAAATCACCCTATCTTATCTGTCTTTTGGGCAATGATTTCTCTCAGTAGTAATTGTTTTTTTAGTGTGCTTATGATTGGTGTTGTCATTTTTTAAGTCAGACTGATATAAACATAAAAATATTTCAAAACGTAACGAAAAGCAACCGAACAAAACGAAAATTTTGATTTCATGTCACAATCACTTTAATAAAATTCAAATGCATATGAAATCGACAAGCTGTTATGAAACAATTAATGGATATCAGTGAAGCAAGAGAAGTATCCCAAGAATCGTATCATTTAGCGTTCTGTTGTCCCTGCCTACCCTTCTGGGAAATAGACGTGAGTATATAAATAAGAAAAAAATAATAAATGAACGTAATTACTTGAACTTTGGCGTATCCTAGAAATTTCTGTCGGCCATATTGTAGTGATAGGCTATTAAGGTGCTCAAACAAAAAGCTTTTAAAATGATTGGCGCGGCGACGCGTCGCTCGGCCCCGGAGAGGAGACGGCACCAAAACGAATATGATGGATCTACAACAAACTCGGCGGGCTTAAGTACTTATCCGCGGCTAACAGGTCAGCAGAGAAAATGCTGCTCGAAGGGCTTCGAAATGATGTAGTAGCTAATATATGTTTAGTTTCTTATGAGATCTTTATCTTATTAGCAGAGTTTCGAATCGATGAACAACCTGGATCCATTAAAAAAGTATATGCTGCTGCGTGTGAGATCTTGCACACAGTTAGTAGAGTCATCAGTGCAATGACGACGTTCCATACCGATGTCTAAATGTGCCTTTTGAGTTACAAAGCGTGTGGTCTACATTTGACTTTAAAAACTCTTCAGTCATTTCGACCATAATTAGAATCGAACTCAGTACCTCGTAGCTCTAAAGCAACGCTTTCAACCACTGAACCACCACCGCTCTTACCTAGCAATCGCTATCGTCCCCTTAACTCGGGATAAGTAGCGTTTTGCGCGCAGCCAACGTGCTGAATGAGAGAATTAACGAGTAGAAGAAAATTAATATAATTAATGAAAGTACAGGTACCGAAAATTGTTCAACTTTCGGTGGGGATCGAGACAATTTCGGACTACGCCTTACGCTACTCTAAGAGTTTTCCTTTAAAAGCTTTACACCTAACTCAGTGGAGTAATGGCCGCACCCCCCCGCACCTCCCGCGAGCCAAAACCTCACCCCTTCACTCGTAACGTGGACCGACTCGCGTGTGTCTTAATGACATTTTCGTGTTACCCGCGCGATCAGATTAATTTCTGTCGCGTTCATGGTTCGAATTTTGGTTTATTGAAAAATGATTGATGACTCACTAAGTTGGATGGTGTGAATTAACTGTAAATGGGATATCTAAACTTGGAGCAACTGCTAGATTTTATACACTCGTTGTTTTCTAAATAATTATACACATTACGCTTGCTGTTATACAAATAAAATGTAATGACGCTAGTTTTATAACATTCAACTTCTTGATAACTTTTCTTGATTATTCATTTATAATTCCGTACATATAAATGCATGCCTCTGTTAACTGTTCTGTCCTTCTTTATGGATACAATAAATTTTTACATTTCAATAAACAAAAACACAATATAGTGACAGTGTGTTTTTCATTTCATTCATAAAGTTTGCAAAGCTAATTAATATTCGTTCTTGATGATTTTCTACGTGTATTAGCTAATTTAATCTAACCTGACTTAACACAATACCCTATATTTATAAAATAACTAAAGATATGGCAATAGGAACAAAGATAAATCTACGTAAAATCGTAACAATCTCGAAACAGGAGAAGCAAATTATTGTTCGTACACATCGGACGTCCGCCCCGTGCTCCGTGTGATTTATTTGTGCCGTGTTGTGCCCAAAGTATAAGTCCCTGTTTGTGACTTCGTCGGGCCGTTCCTCGGTACCTGTATTACTTGTCCTGTGGTGTCATCCATATACGGCCGACGCCATATTGGTTATTTCACTATCGAGAAGTACCTTTCGTTCTGTTTTATATGTCGTGCCCCGTAAGCGGAGGCTCCGCCCACTTTGGACTGCCGTATCTGGTGTTCCACCGACAATGCCTTCTGAGGATTGACAGCATCCACCCGAAACCGAAACCATTAGGTTTCGCAGAATACTTCCTCATACTGAAGGAGGACAAATTTGTAACCATGCACAGTCTAAACCTTCTATACATAAAGTCGCCTCCTTCATCACTACGATGGCACTGGAGTTTAAAACTATGTTGGTAGTTCTGACAAAAATTAACAAAGTGGTCAAAGAAGCCGTCATAAGCAAGTTGTCGGCGATATGTAACCTCGCCATTCGGATCAAAGAATCTCGCTCGAGAATTGCGGCGGAACTCGAGCCAGAGAGGGTAGGGAAATCTCAAGAGATAGCGGCTCTAGAATGCCAACAATGGCAGTACCCAGAGTGACATCTTGAACGATGCCTTTGCCTAGCCGCAAAGCTTAACAGCATTGCGGAGAAGGTAAAGTTACGAGAAATGTGCAGGATATTTCTCGCCGACTTTACCTCCTTCACAATGTCTCAGAAATGTCCGCGGTTATTACGATATATCGGTTTGAGCGAATCAGGAAGGCAGTCGAGCAGTCCTCTGTGCCAAAAAGTACTTATTCGCAGGTAGCTGCTTTGCCGATAACTACGTTGCCTCTTCCTGCGAAACGAGCTCCTCTTCCTCACCGCGAATCGATGTACACACTTATTATCGTCTCAAATGACAAAGTGTTCACCGGTGAACAAATCGTGGATATTATAAGAAATACGGTGAACGCGATAAGGGTGAGTGCGCGTCTTGACCGCCTGAGGAAGACGTGAGACCAGAAGGTCGTTTTGAGCTGTCCAACGAAAACTGACCTTGAAAAGGTCTGTGGACAGTTGACCTTCGACCGACCTTAGACCGAAGGACTAAACTTCGCGTTTAGTCCTACTTAGTAGTAGGACTAAACTTCTAAGGCCTCCCAGAAATTATCACTAATTGTTATAAAGGATGTCTGAAAGAACTATTCGAATGAAAATATTGTTGAATCACTAAAGACTCAGAATCAACAGGCTATAACGGGTATTGTCTGGGACATTACTGTAAAGGTACGGTACCGTAGGAGAGCCCGCAATAAATTCGAGTACCATCCGGTACTCGAAGTGTCATCTAAGTTGTCGTAACCGTAAACGTACGTGTTACGTGTACCTGGAGCTATAACTGCGTCGACCAACCCCTTTGGTGAAGTGCACGCTAAGTTTATGATACGGCCATACCCTGAAATATTGCACGGGCACGGTCGAAAAATACGCGCACTGCAATAGGTACCATAAAGGTGCCGCTTGTGAAAAATGTAAAAATGGCGAGCCCCCCCGATGCGTTAACCGCATGGCCAGAAAAGTTGAAGATGCTGCACATGGAGCGTTCAACATCAAAAAACAAATAGTCCTGTGTGGCTAGGGCGTGGATGTCTTATGTATAATTGGGACAATCATGCGCTGTATTCAGCAAAGGATGATTCTGACGTCTTTCCTACTTATCGTTATCATTTCTCTTATTCAAAATTTTCTTTAATAAATTAAGACAGACATAACTGGGTAAAATTTTTATTGTTAATATGGGAAGTAAAGATATATTTTACATTGGGGTTTAAAATCATTAACTTGAAGTTTGTTTAGTCATAATGAATGAACGTTTAGTATAGTATCATATTAAAGGAAATATATGTTGAACATCTGTTCGGAAAAAGACTCAAAAAATATCTAAAATGGAATTTATCCCAAAATGAGTATAATAAAATACAAACTAAGATGATACAGGTAATAGTATGTTAAAATTCGTATTCAGAACTTAAATGTAATAGTGATGTATATATATCTTCAAAATGAAAATGCAAAATAACTATAAGAAATGGTTTGAGCATTGGCTCAATATAATACAATTACAATTTAAGAAATATGAAAAATGTAAATAAATAAAATTATAAAAAAACGTGAAAACAATATATTAAAATTTTTATTGGGAATTCAAATGTGATAGTTATGTAGACATACCTTTAAGATAAAAATGTGAAATAGGTATAAAAAGTAGATTGAGCATTGACTCCGAAAAAATCAAGGAATAGGATTATAAAAGTGATGATAAATTACCTAGTTATGTAATATAAAATCAAAAAATGTTATTAAGATAAGACAAATCAGAATAAAAGAAGTGAGCTAGAATCCTTAACCCTGTCTCATAGATTTAAGTAAACTCGGATGAGCGGGGCGTGCGAAAGATGAGTATGAAAGCGACAATCAGGTGTATTAGTTTAAAAGGGCCGTCTCTTTTTATGAGACAGGGGTAGCGAAAAAAAAAACAAACTCGAAACCGGGTTATTCCTAAAAACTCCAATTTCACTCGTACGGCCGTAACATCTCCGACTGTGCTCAAACGAGCCGTCGCAAAGACAATATTCCGAGCGGCTAATGTTTATAATGACGGGCTTTCAAAGAGTCTAATTGAAAGGGTTCCATGTTACTAAAATTATTGTGTGCCTTTAAGTTCAAAAGCCAAAAGCTTATTGATGACTTCCTCCTTTTTTAACACAAATTGGTAAAAAAGGTTTTTATAAATTAAAAACATGTTGAATAAAAAAAAATGTTATTCTAAGGGCTTAAAGGGACATTAAAAACAATTCCAATTAGTTCAATAAGTAAATATTAATGTTTTGTAACATCGGTAATTGATTTTGTGTCTATAACGTTGTACACAATGCACTATCTGTTTTATTTGTTTATTACATTTATTTCTAATTATCATTTAATTCTCACGCATCTCCTATGTCCGTCTAAAACATTTTTTGTACAATGGGAAATAATACGTTGAAAAACATGAAAATCGGATAATCAACGAGAGTGACAAATTGTACTACCAAATTACAAAAAATAAACTTTAAAAAGGACCATGCTGAGGAAAGTGGTCCTCTTGCTGAACCACCCCAACTGCGTAGTCGGCTAGCCCCACCCCTCAGAGCTGGATGGTAAGTGGATGTATGTACAAAGCATGTTTGTACAAAGTATGTACAATGCATATACAAAGTATGTAAATAGTATGTACAAAATATGTACAAAGAAAGCACAAAGTTACGAGTAGCAGGTATTTATAAATACCTAAGTAAATTCCCGGCGTGAAGGAATGATTTCTATTATTCTCAATAAGCTTAATAATACCTAGTCGTATTGCGCGACCGAAAACAATTGTCATATGAAACGTACCACGACATATAGTACCCGCAATCCCTTTTCTTGCTCGTAGGTCCATTACGAACTGAAAACGCTAGTCTTTGTGGTATGTGGAGACTTAAATTAAAAACATATTAATAATAAAAAAAGTATTATCACGTTTAAACTCATAATAATCATTTTTATTATTAATATTTTTGTCAGAAAATAAAAAGGAATTTAACTTTTGAAAGAGATCCAAAATTGATAAAAGGAAATATAAATGCAAATGAGTGATTAACAATGCGATTTTAAAATTAAAATATAAAGATTCACAATAAGAATAAAATAAGAAAATTGCATTAAAATTAGGCACTAAAGGAAATGCCAAATTTATAACAAAAAAATGTATATAACAATTATAATCTATGACTGTTACAACTGTTGCCACAGAGTTTTTTTTCATTTTTCCGTGCGGTAGAGTCGCTCTCCTATTTATAGCCACTCCCCTAATAGATATATTAATATAAACATATTTATTATTCGAATGCGAGTTATTTAAGTAAGACATAGTACTTCCAGAAAAACTGGCGTTCAGCCAGAAGACGACGGCTCAGTTTAAGAATAAACAAAGGCTCATTCATATATTAAATAACAATGTTTTTTTGTAAATTTCAGACGCCCGGGTAACATATATTATGTAAATTTTGAATATCTTTCGCAATATACACGACATTTCATATCTTTACTCTAAAACTTTTTTTTCATATGATAAAAGCAATATCGATAGTGCGCAATTTTATTTGAAATCTTCCTATTGGTCTTAAATAAGATTTCTGATCAAATTAGCTTTATCGTACATAAAAAAATAGTAAGCTAACATTCAGTTATTACGATTTTATAAATCTAAAGCTGAAATGTTATGCAAGCATTATATATTTGTAAGCCTGAAATGTTTTTTTTTAATAAGTTATACAGAAATGCAAAGAAGAATTCATTATTGTTATAAACAACATAAGATTTCCCTTTCTGTTGCCTTCCAAAAATAGAGGCAAGTCGAATTCTCTAAGCATATACGCAATATCCGACAATAATTTTTTCCAAAAATTGTACACCAAATTCCTATTTTATATGTAAGTAAGAAGTACTGTATAATTTGACAATTTCAAGTATAAAATCCGCTGAAGCCTTCTATAACTCGTCTTTTAAACATTTCCGACTCCAATGGCTTAAGTTGTAACATTTTTCAATTAATTTCGTATGAAATGAATTTTTTCAACTATTACAGCTCTAAGGCATTAACCCAAAAAGTTAAGTGATTGAGGTGGCTTAATTTAGTAATAATTTATGTATGTTCGAAAGAAGTGTCCTTTTTTCTTTCACCTGTAAAATTTTCTGAATATTTCATGGCGGTTTTGCAAATTAGAGTCCAACACAAACCTGATATCCAAGTGCCGTTCCACCTCAACGGCACCAACTCCTCGTTCATCAGGTCCTTGATGCGGAGCTTCCGTCCTTTGACCCGAGGCCCCTCGTCAGGGGGCGTCAGCAGTACCACGGAGGTCACAATCAGCGCCAGCACGGCGACGATCACGAGCAGCGCTATCGGTATGCCTCCAGTTCCGCTGGTTCGGACCACCGACGACTAACTTCTGGAACAAACGCGTTACATGTCACTCCATTCACTTACGTTTCTCCGGTACTGAGCGCAATGGAATATATCAAGTTATATTTTATAACATTTTTGAGGGTCAAACGAGGATGTAAGTCATCAGAGAGTAGGCGGTCACCATTGCCCATGGAAACTCGCAACCTCACACAAGTTACTAGTGCGTTGCTGGCCCCGTGGGTAAGCATAATATATTTAACGGAGAGAGGAGTAAGATAATGAAAAGGAGACCACTGCAGCTCTCACTCGCTAGACGAAATGTAACAGTGGAAATCGCTATTTCACTTATTTATTCTATGAAAGTGATATTTACTAGGTCGAGCCGGCCCATTAATGAGAAATTCATTGAAGTAGGACTCTGGATAAGCACGAAATACGTGAATATCGGACGCGTCACGTACCGTCGTTAAACGAACGCGTCACGCCAATGCATCATGCGTTGTATCTCATTTTGATACAATGTGACTCACAGAGTGCTGTAGTCAACTAATCAGCCATTCTATTATTTTAACTGCATATTGATTTAAACACGAAATAAGCGCTGCGACATATTTCATTGCTAAAATTAAGTATCATTCATAAATAAATCGAATTTATTTTTTTTGTTCGTTGTATGTACTAAATTGTGTGTTTATATACATATGCACAATCAAATCGAGTTTTCTTTTTGACCAAACATCACTTAAAAACTACTAAAATTATCGGTATAGAATATTGACTATTCGACGCGGAATCGTATGTAGATAGATGATTTTAGGCTGTTTATTTATTGAATTCCATACACCCTTCATTATTTTTTCACTTACTTAACAACATCCAACGACGCGGATGTCCGATAGTATTCATATTAGCATATCTATCAAAATGTATATGTCACTTTTTATGATTTTTTTTTCCATTATAATACAAGCCTTTCAATCATCAGAAATAAATTATGGATATTAAAATGAAGGTTAAAAAAAACGAATGTGTTATAAAACAAAATATTAAAATCTTAAGTGTAATGTTTAGCACAGAGGAATTGTTTTTCTTAATTTCTCTCTATGAAAATTAAAAAAGATACTATGTTCACTCCGATTTACAGAAATCGGATTCGATCAGATCTTGATGTGTTCTACGAATCTATTTTGACTATTTGTATGCGTGCGTGAGTACGTACTTGTGCGTGCGTGCGTGCGTGTGTGTGTAAGTACAAAGCTTTTATAACTTACGAACGCATTCACCAATATATATGTAGTTTGCCGCATTTAAAAGTAATCCACTCGACTTAGATTTGCTGAAAATTTTAACTAACTTCGCCGAGTCGAATTTAATAAATCTTAAAAATGAAATTTTCAGAGGAAGGCTTTTTGTAACAACTTTTAGACTACTGTTTCGTTTGACACCAAAATATAAACGGCTTTCATCTTCAAACAGTAGCATCGGCTGCCGCAAATTGCATAAAAATCGATAGGCTTGTTCAAGAGAAATCGTTAAAGAAACTTTTAAAAGTGTTTTTTCACAATATTATTAAACTAGTCTATCGAATCCAAAATCTAACCAGTTCTTTTTTTTAATAAACAACATCGTCAATACAAACTATCAAATTTGATTTTTTTATTCGAGCGAAATCGTTAAAAAAAGTTTTGTTAAGTTGATGCATCCACCACATAGCCTTTAGTTAGAACCCTCAGATTTTCACCTGCTTCTGTCCCTTTAGAACTCTTCAGGTAACACATCAATAAATGTCATAGAGGGAAGTTTTAAGAATGCCTGTAGGGTCAATTTTAAACGTCATATATACGATGGAGACATAAATGTGGGTACACAAACTTCACCATTATTTAAATGGTAAAACCACACACATATCTTCGTCGAAATGAATCTTCGATCAAGGACAACTTTATACTAATTACAATATTTATTATGCGATTTAAGTTATAAGTAACCATAACCTACAAAGTACTTTTATAACATATTTGTATGGATTATGGAGTATGGTTATGGGTGGAAAAAAAAAAACTCGATTCCAATAAACATAAAGCATATTTTTAAATACACTCACTAGCAATAATTAGATGTCATTTTCTAAAAATCGATATATTTTCTAAAGTTCAAAAAACTTCACATGTCCAATATGAATAAGTGATTTTTCTAGATAAAATATCACGCAATCGAGCCAAGATAAATAGCTAGCGCTTTACGCACTAGAGAAATATCATCGGTCTTTTCAGCGCTGCAAGATGAACTAGCAAAAAAAAGGAGTAGCGGTCCGCTGAAAGCGCTGGAAAGTTCATCGAAACGATAAGGGCGTTCGACAGAAACCATATAAATAACCAACTCTTTTGTAGTCACCATCAGATATTTCTCGCGTATTTTAACTCTATTGTTGTGTGTGATAAATTATCCTTGCCCGCTGCGGGCGAGTGTACGCTGAAAAAAAAAAATCAAACATGGCGCCGGCCGTTCGTGTCACGGGGTTTTATCGATTCCGGTCGGTCACGATCGCCGTTCGAGTCTCTAATTTATTATTTAAGCAACGTTATCGAGCACGGCCTTCATTTGTCATTGCGCGCCGGGAGCACGCCGTTCACACAAGTCTCACATTTGGTAACATGAAAATAGATTATATCCGACAAATGAAAAATTACATTTTAATACTTTCTATATATTTGTCATGTGAACTGTGACAGCCCGTGTTGGTATATTGATTCGTTGTGGACGGAAGTCACGAACTTGCGTCGATACGGAAAAGTCAGCCGGACGCGCCGTAATGGTTCCCGCGCATTGGCACCACGCTAAGTTAACTCCTGGCTGTTAGTTCTTAGTCATCCTATACGTTTCCACATTTGTCACCTTTTAGGTCTTAAAATAGGATGATAAAATTTACAGGAACACATCTCCGCTCAGTCTATTATTGATATATTCTATGAAGGTAGATAAATGAGAACACGCTTAGTTATAAAAAAAAAATACATTCGTTTTCGACCACCAATAATACGAAGTCAACTGTGAAGTACTTATGTTCTACCATTCATAGAATATACTTTTGCATAGAACCATATTTTCGGCACAATCGTGGGCAAAAAGATGTGCCTGTTTTTCGTTATTTTGTATCGTTCGACCGTGATGAAATATGAGTGATCATCTATAAATCAATCTTATGATATCCGTTTGTGTTTTAATATGTGAGATCGTAAATCTATTGTAACAAACCATGTGAAAAATGGACCACTGAACGCACACAGGACCTCTCGCGCCGGACGCATTGTATCTAAACGAAATCAAACAGAATAAAAAGCTAACGCTGTTCAAATACTGAAATATTTTAAAAATGTATTATGTCTTTCTGTCTATGTATATATGTATATATATATTGTATGTATATATATATCAATGTATATGTAACAAAATCAATGCCCTATCACGAACATAATTTTTTATTACGATCAGGGGTCGCTTTTCAACTTTATCTATATAAATATCTGCCCTGGAAAAAAATGAGATAAAAAATCCTAAACATTGCGCTATCGAGCGCCATTTCGTGGATTTTCGAGGTTATTACATTGTCGCTGAGTCATTGCTTTTCAACTACAAATGGCACGCCTACGTAACTTACAGACCCTCTATAAATAAAATACGTAGCAATTTTTGATAAGCTTCAAAAAAGGAGGTTATCAATTTGATAGGTACGTGCATAATATTTTTCGAATTGCAATAATTTACATACTACAATCTATTGGAGTTTCCAAACAAATATTCAATCATATGTATGTTTGTCCACACATTTATCCGAAACTATCAATCGAATTGTGATCACTGTTTTCTGTTGGCTTACATTTACTTTAATTTAAGGAACAATACAAATTTTATCAAAATCAGTTCATTCGTTTTCAAGACATAGACTAATACGGATAAGCGTGATGACGTCGCTTATCAATATGACCTAGGGGTGTGACGTTAAAGAAAAAATATCTGAAAACCTTGGTCAAATTCTAATACATATAATAAAAATCAAAATGACTAAAACCAAACTGGTCTGACGGTACAAATCCACGGCGAGAAGTAAAAATCAGTAAGATTACCAGACCATCCTATGCAAGCTACTCGAGTGGAATATTATTGCTCGATGGTAAATAAGATGAAGTTCTAGCTGTAGGATTGCTACGTAAAAGCAGCATTTCTTGGTACGCTCGTATATTGTGACGTTGTTTTAAAAGTTTCTTGGGCATACTTTTTCGTTGATTGAAGACGCACGTGTGCGTGCGTCTTCAATCAAAGAGCTGTAGCTCTTTAGTAAGTATTGTTACTGCGTACATATAGAGAAGTCTGCGTTTCTGACCTTGCCTTTCGCGTTGCTGGTCAAGTTTTTTTTTTGCATACAATGCTTTCTTTTTCGTGCTCGCGAATGTTTCGCTTTTTAGAAGCACCTCTTGACGACAATCTCCCCATTTTAAGAATAAAAATACAACACTACACTTATCAATTAATGAAGGCAACAAGGAACATATACATAGACTCACGGCCGTTTCTCAGAAGGGTAGGCATAGACTATAAATTTTCACATGGTACGATCTTTGCATATCTCGCTTGCTTCATTTACATCCATTAATCTTTTCACGCAAGCTCGTCGCTTTGGAGTACCTTTTTGATATGCCACCAATACGGTCTGCATAGGGTTTTCTAGGGTCACCCTTTCCACCCTTTCCACCGGTCGTTCAATAGATTTGCCTCGTCAGTCTACTTCCATTCATCCTTTCCATATGGCCCAACCACCGCAACAGACACTAGTCACTGCATCTTCCTTCAAAGTACACCGCGCACTAACATCACTGTTCCTACATTTATGTTTCAGAGACACTCCACACATATATCAGATAGAGATCGCATCTCCACCGCATTGATTCTACTTTCATTTTCCTTCTGCCATACCCAACTTTTACAACTTTCGCTATTTACGTAAGCGTAAGGATCAGGACCTCTATGCTAACAATGAAAACATTAAATATTTATAACATTATTATTTATTACAAACAAATTTTTCAGTTTTTATTTTAAACTAAAAATTACGAAATTAAAAAAGTAATAAAAAAAATAAAGCGACTTAAAAAAAGTAAAGTCAATATCATGAAATAATATTTATATATATATATATGAAATTAACCGACAAAAAACAAAATCAAAAGTAGGAACGAAACAAATTAGGGGGTTGCAATTTTTTTTGAGGTCGGTGTAGTATATTAATATTAGTATCTACTACATACTCATTGTTAAAAACGAAAAAAGCAACATTTCCCGTGGGTAGTTATCATACTCCCACGGCAAACACGATAGGCGACAAGCAAAACTCAGTTGGCCAGGTATTTCCATTAAACTTAGAATAGACCGACGACGACGATGACCTAAGAAAAATTATCTTCACAATTTTATCTATGATCGAATCATAGACAGCAAAATCATGCTATCTTTAGCAAAATCATGTTAAAATGATAAATTATGATTCGCCTGATGAATGCCAGTAAAGTCTATGACATAAAAAAAAGAGAAAGTTTGCAAAGGCTCCCAGTTTAAATTTATGTAAAGAATTTATTTAAATTAAACCTTTTTGATTATTGCATTGCATATTGCAACATGAAACAATTTTTTTCGTAATTCTCGAAAATGTGTATAAACATATCTTCAAAGTTACCCGATCAAGGGCCTCTTCCACTATCTCCTTTTAAACTCACTTTTAACAAAAAGTCACTTTTAGAATAAAATTTGGATTCCACGTCCTCCTTTTAACGGCTCGGCTGTGCGGGCTGAAACCTTAAAATTAACTTAAAATTAAGTTATGAAATTTAAAATTAATTTTAAAAGTGACTCTTAGTTAAAAGCGAGTTTCAAAGGAGATGGTGGAAGTAGCCCTTAATCTGGAAGGGACATCACAGAGCTGTGATGTACAACTTCAGTGGTACATGAAACTGACATTGAACTTGATTTTTATAAAAATAATACTTTAATAAATTTTTCAATTAAACCTATTTTTCTACTTTTTCTCAAAACAATGTAATCCATATTTACATTTTATTAAAAATTATAATATTCTCAGCATAAATCAGCTATATTGTTGAATTTTGCTTCACTCTAGTAGAAATATCTGTAAAATGTAAATGAATACGGACCACGTGCTCTTAAATACCAAATAAGATGTATGACGCCCAAATGATGTTTTCGAGCTCACGAAAACATTATTGCTAATATTTTCGAACTTTTAGAAAACAAAAATTGTTTTGAGGTGTGTATATATTTTCGAGTTCAAAAGTATCGGCATTCTCTTTTAAAATTATTAAAGATTGAAATAAATTAGCAAACAATTATTGTTCGAATATTTAGTCACCGATTTGAACAGAGTTTGCATCATCATTAGCTCAAAGCATTAGCTCAAAAAGCAATTAGATTTTAAAAACTGGTCAGACAAGAAATCTAAAAGTTATTTTTTAGTTTTTTTTTCATATTTCCACTGTCATATCTTTTGAGTAAATAAATTTATTTTACGGGGAATTACGGAGTTCAACGTAGTTTTTGAGTACAAAAGTTTATTTTACTTTAAAATATATATTTGAAAAAACATAAAAATTATTGTGAAAACATTTTTAATTAAATTTTTTATTAAAATTTTTTCGTTCACTATATTTTTCGAAGAAATAAACTAACTGATTTCGTTCAGCTTTATAGCGTTTGATGACATATTATTAGGAATAAGCAAATTAGATTTTGGAATCGATCGATTCCATTTATTATAAATTAGTTATAATATTCGCAAATAATTTTTAGATTTTTCAAAATACACAGCCGTTTGATGTCAAAGTTTCACAAATTCTAAATTAAATTCGCATTCATGACAATGATCTTCAACATTACCCAACCTACACTAGACATGCGTAGATGGCTTAATAGTCATACTATTTATTCTGTCTGAAATAAAAATATTGTTCAAATTCAAATTCAATGTAACTTTATTTCATAGGTTACAAAATAACACTTGAAATGCGTCATATTTTTTGCGAATTTACACTTTACCGCTCATTCGGAGGGCAGTTTTCCCTTAGGAAGAACGAACACGAAACTTATGGGTAACTCTTTTCTAATTTGCTCATACAAAGCCAAAACGAATACAAAACCATTAAGAACGAAACAACCCGGTAAGAAGTCGAGCTGCTTATACCCATGGATATTTGTCTTTTAAATATTCAGAAATGATATAATACACTTTTTTACTCAGTGATTATCTGATAACACTCTTAAATTTATATGAGGGTAAATCTTGTATCTACCGAAACCTTATTGAATAGGCGCACACAGAGCCCTTTAAATGAATTTGTGACTTTACTTAGTCGACTAACATTTAAAATCAGTTTGTTATTATTTCTGGTATTGCGTTTATGTCGACTACTATTTCTTTTCAACATTTGTGATTTTTTTAACGTATAATAAATTTTCATAAATGAATTAAGATTCCAGAGTTAGGATTCCAATCCCCTTAAACTTATTTCTAAGAGATGCATGAGGTCCGAGCTTGTAAATCGCGCGAATGGTCCACTTCTGCAGCACGAAAAATCTATGAATATCCGCGCCGTTTCCCCAGAGCAAGATGCCATACAATATCAGACTATAGAGACAACGAAAATAAACCAATCTAGTAGTTTCGACGTCTGATAAATTTCTTATTTTTTTGACTGTATAGGCGGCAGAGCTAAGCCTTTTCACCAACTTATTTATATAAAGACACCATTCAAGCTTGTTATCTCAAGTGATTCCGGAACACGGTATCATTAACAAACTCCAATTCTTTGTTACGTACTGAAATAGTTCCGGGTCCATGTCTTACATTTGAAATTGAGAATCTATTACATTTTGTTTTCATTTCATTAAGATGTAAGTTATTTGCATTAAACCTTTTCTCTACCTTAGAGATAGCATTGTTCACATCGTCATAAGTGTGCTGTTGTCTTTTAACTTTCAATAGCAAATAAGTATTATCTGCAAACAGTAATATCTCATGAAAATCCTTAACAAGGCTACGGAAATCATTTATGTAGACTAAAAAAAGAAAGGGACCAAGATTTGACCCTGTGGTACACCCATGTGGAAACGGAAGTACCAATTTCGAGCCAGAACATTGACAGTGATGCCTTTAGTGAATGTGAAATTAGGGAAACTGAACCACACTTGATTTCACAGAGTGAATTAAATGACCTTGTAAGAGACCTGCAGCTTTCAAAAAGTAAGTCCGAATTGCTTGCTTCACGGCTTCAGCAATGGAATCTGTTAGCTCCTGATACCCGAGTGACTGTGTACCGCAACCGGAGTAAGCAATTTGCTGAGTATTTTGAATCAAATGATGAGTATCAGTATTGTCGTGATGTTCGTGGTCTATTCAAGTCTATGGACCAGTCGTATGATCCTGAAGAATGGCGTTTATTCATTGATTGCTCAAAAGTGAGTCTGAAAGCAGTATTACTACACAATGGTAACAAAAAGCCGTCCATTCCCATAGGTCATGCGGTAAATACTAAAGAATCTTACGAGACAATGAAAACATTAATTAAGCTTATTAAATATGAACAGCACAATTGGAAAGTGTGTGGAGATCTCAAAGTTGTGGGATTACTTCTTGGTTTGCAGAGTGGCTATACCAAATATTGCTGTTTTCTATGTTTATGGGACAGTAGGGCCAGAAGAGATCACTATATTAAGAAAGATTGGCCTGTACGTAATGAATATATACCTAACAAAATGAATGTTAAACACAATCCACTGGTTGATAAAAAAAAATGTATTTCTACCGCCGCTTCATATAAAACTGGGATTAATAAAAAATTTTGTGAAAGCACTTGACAAAAATAGATCTGCTTTAAAATACTTAAGTAACGTTTTTCCTAATCTTTCTGATGCCAAACTCAAAGAGGGAATCTTTGTGGGCCCCCAAATAAGAAAGGTATTAAAAGATGAAAATTTTGAACGTCACTTATCCAATGTAGAAAAAGATGCTTGGTTTTCTTTTAAAGCGATAGTAAAAAATTTCTTAGGCAACAATAAAACAGAAGATTATGTAGAAATTGTCTCCAATTTGTTGACGAATTACCACAAAACGGGAGTGAACATGTCTTTGAAAATTCATTTTCTACATTCTTACCTGGATTTTTTCCCTGAAAACCTGGGAAGCGTAAGCGATGAATATGGTGAACGTTTTCATCAAGATTTAAAGACCTTTGAAGAGAGATACCAAGGTTTTTGGGACAAGAATATGTTGGCCGATTACTGTTGGTCTACTTTAAGAGAAAGTGATAGTCATCAGTATAATAGAAGGAGTAATTTGTGTCATTTTTTTTTTTTCAGTATTTCATAAGCTAAAATTTAAAAATGTAAATATATCAAATTTTAAAAAACTTGACGTCCTAATTTTTTTTCCACTTCAGCATCCTACTTAGGGTTAACTGTTCTACCGATGTGCATTAGTTTCATCTCTGGGTAAAACATGTTGTAAACTAGTGTTATAATAGAAAGACCATGAATGTCAGCAGTCCTCTTCATGTCTAAAGATTTAAATTTAAACTCCAAATTAATATTACAAATCGAACTATTTTTCTTCAGTAATGTGGATAGTCATGTTTATCCGGCGGGGCGATTAAACCTAACACAACAACGATATCGTTGAACCGCTGTCTACCTATCGATATTAATGTACCGCACACGGCGGTCTATTATCTACGGGGCGACAGAATAACCCTCGATCGCGGCTCTAGTAATATTCATATTAATCTATGATCGCTGTATTAGGTCTGATCTCGGAGTACCAAAGTGTTCGCTATTACGGCAATGATCGAGACAGTTGTTTATTCACTCGTGGATTGCAAATTATAAAATATCTTTCATTTTTTTCTTTAAATGATGTTTGTTTGGCGTTTCAAATGAAAAGACAGAAGAACACACAACTCGTATTTTTTTAATTTTTTGAATTTAATATATAGATGTATGTTACATTATATATTAATTAACGTTCAATTAAACTTACGATATTATAATAATTTTCTGAAGTTCAAACTTTTTTTATACCTAATTGCTTTTCTAAAAAGTCATGATTAAGTAAAAATGAAAATGACAAGTGAATATTTTTAATAATAATATTTTAAAGTAAAAAGAATTGAAAGTGCCATCTATTAGAACCCAATCTCTTCGAAACAGTTGGTAACGAAGAGATACATTTACTTACTAGTATTAGAGGTCGTTAATACTTGTGAATTGGCTCTTTCATTTAAAATGTGAATTTTTTCGTCTATATTTATTTATTTTTAATAATTATATTTTTATGAATTATAATTTAACGACACCGAACCAAATATCCATTTTGAATAGGGAACTACATGCTTTAATTTCAAAAAAAAAGAAAAGCTAACTTAATAGCTTTTTTTCAAAAGTATCGTCAAATTTTATAACTTTGCCCGCTTTTTTCAATATTTTCGATCATAACTTAAAAATACGCGTTTTATGGAAAACCATAGCTAATAACACTAATAACCGTCAATCATGGATTCAAATTTGATATTCATAAGCCTCGAAATTAAATTATTTTAAGAGTTATAGACATATCAACATGCGTACAAAATTAGATGCCAATGTGCCCAACTTTGCCAACCTTACATTGCTAAGACCTACAATAATGAAATTAAGATATATTGAATTAGGTAGGGCAATATTGTGACGCAATTTTCCAAAAGGAATAAAATAACATTCTATTAGCCAAAAATCGTCTCTAAAGTCTTTTAGGTAAAGTTAGATAGCCTTTTATATTTTCTTCATATAAATACATCAGAAGGGCCAGAGTTATCAAAATATAAACAATTTCATTCAAAAAATCATTACTATTCATTACTCAGGCTGCTGCATCAAATTTGTGGTGCATCATCTTTATCCAGGTCAAAACTTTGTTTTCCACAAAATTTTTAAGTCGACTTTTTTTTTATTTTTTTTCAAATTTGTACAATATCTTTTCTCATCACATTACAAACTAGCGAACCCGGATTAACTCGCTTAAGTTAATGCTATGTGAGTAGTGGGACTTGAAAGGTTATTACTCATTAGGTCCGTGTTCTCTTTAAAAGCGCCATCTGTAAGATAATAAAATAAAATCAGTGTGATTCTTTTAAAGCGCCATCTAATAATCGTAAAATGTAAGTCACTGTTTCCTATAAAAGCGCCATCTATTACATCGTAGAATGTAAGTCAGTGTTTTCTTTAAAAGCGGCATCTGTTAGATCGTGAAAAGCAAGTCACTGTTTTTCTTAAAAGCGCCATCTGTTAGATCGTAAAATATAAGTCACTGGTTCCTATTAAAGCGCCATCTGTTAGATCGTAAAATGCAAGTCACTGATTCCTATAAATGCGCCATCTGTTAAATCGTAAAATGTAGGTCAGTGTTTTCTTTAAAAGCGCCATCTGTTAGATTGTAAAATGCAAATCAGTGTTGATTTTAAAAGCGCCATCTGTTAAATCGTGAAATTTAAGTCAGTGTATTCTTTAAAAGCGGCATCTAACGATCGTAAAATGTAAAGTCACTGGTTCTTATAAAAGCGCCATCTGGTAGATCGTGAAAAGCAAGTCACTGATTCCTATAAAAGCGCCATCTGGTAGATCTAATATCCTTCTTTTTAGAATAACTGGGAAGAAACCATAGTCATTGTAGTAGCCGTTTCTGAGAAAAAAATGTTAGAGCATGTGCTAAAAATTAACGATCCTACAACCTTAGCAACAACTGAGGGTCGTGTGTCATGACGCGTCCCCCCAGCTTAGCGTGCGTTTTAGCGTGCGGTCATCGAACTCACGCGGAAGCTAGGTATTTTGTTTATTCGCTGTTTTTTTTTTATTTTGACGATAGAGACGTTTTTTGTAATGATAGTATATTAGTATATTAGGTTACAGTTATAGTAGTGTTACGTTTATGATATTGACGTTTTTGAAACTAAGATTCTGGGTGATCATTATTGAAGTATTTAATAACAATGCTTTTCACTGTTATCGAATAATATAAACAAGACTTATTATTGGGGAGTTTATAGAGGTGGCAGTGTTGCGGCTTTAAGACTTTATAGTGAAACTTACACTCACAGTGGACAACCTGCGATTTCGCAAATAATATTGCATGCTGTATGTATATCGCTTACCCGATAATTTGCCGTAGTTTGCCTTGTTTGTTTAGAGGTAAGGGACACACGTGGAAAATCGGAGATTAATTTAATAATACCATCGGTGACCTTTACATCACTGACAATATCAAGTAAATGACTAGATAAATTATGTAAAAATAATATATCGCGAAGCCCGAGCGCTGGGCAAAATTGGAGATCGTAACATGGCGCCGCCACCCGATGACCGCGCTCGCGCTTGCAATCTTTCCGAGCATTTAGTAGGGTTGTGTTTAAATTTTTACATAAACGTTTTTTCAATGATGCTATTTTACTATATTTACTTTGGCAAAGTTGTTCTCAAAAATAAAAAGATTTTGAATATTTGCGTAAAGATGCATGATAGATTCCATCCTGTATATCCTTATTACTTACTATACACCTCGCTGGGATGCGTTTTGTCTCTCGTGCGCCCTGTACGCTCACTGCCGATAGCATCTTTGTTCCTGTAACGCGACTCATTCGTTCTCGTTTGTGTTTGTTGATTATTTTGTTTGTTTTTGTTGTGTATGAAAAATATGCCATCGCGAGAAGTGTCTAGTTAAGTCACATGGGTTAGAATCCACTATTTGTCCTATAGACGCTATTTCAGTCAAGCTAGATATATATTTTTATGACTCTTTAATTTTGGATTGAAGTTCCTTAACGCGGCTTGCGGTAGGAGTTAAGGGGTAGAGATCGTTACATAACGAAAAAGAGTTATGCTCCCTGCATGCAACAATCTGTCTCTCTCTCTGTCTCAATTTATTGTTTAGTTTTGTTACATACTTTATAATTCTATGTTATATCTATTTATTAAAATAAATGAATATGAAATCTAAAATATTGAATGAAATTTTTAATTTTTTCCTCACTCAATTATTTATATTAAAAAAACTTCGTTCCTGACGGGCCTTCCCTGACGGCACATTTAATTTATAACATTGTGTTTTTCTTATAGTTGATTATTTATTTAGTTTGACTTGGTTCAGAATACTTTACAAAAAAAAAATACCTATAAGATTGTTTGTAAAAGATAAAACCATAAACATTTTCTATATTTAATTGCAGTGAATTTTCATTTTGTTATATACACAGATTTGGTTTGGGGTTTTCAGTGAGAAAGAGGTTTTACAATCGATATGTAATTACTACGGACACACATTATTCTGTTTTGCACTTACGTTGTACAATTTCATTTTAGTGTTGTATATGGGGCTAGCTATTTATTTTATACTTACATTAAACCGAGAATAACTGAAAATCTCACATTTTGAGCGGAGCTGAGGCAGTCTGAAAAAATAGTACGGCACACCTTACACATTTTTTTGGTTTTTGTTTTATATAATTAGTTTTTAGTTTACAAATGTTTATTTATACAGTCGTCTTCTCGATGAATAGTAATCGATGACCGCTACATAACGAAATGCTTATAACTTATAGTTAAACAGAAATGGAAACAAAATGAGTAAATCTATTTTCGCACAAGTTAATGTCAATTATGTACTGGTTCACAGGCGACAGGAAAAGAAATCGAGGCAGACCTCTCAGAATGTGGGTCGATGAAATAAAAGTTGCAGCAGGTGTTACATGGCCCAGAAAAGCCAGGAATAGAGAACAATGGATGGAGCTGAGAGAGACCTTCCAGTAGGCAAATGGACAATATCACGGCTATTTCGTTTTTAATTTCAATAATTTTAAGGAAACGTTGTAAGGGGAAATGTCTGAATAAAGGTCATTATTATTATTAATGTCATTCAAAAATCGCAAATGGTGTGGTAAATTTAGTGAGCGGGTATTAAAGTGGTTAGTAAAAGAACTTGGTGATTCAAGAACAAGGTCCATAATTGTGAAAGTGACTAGTAAATGGTTTTTCATTTTGCATGAGTTTCAGTTAGCCAGACGAATAACTGACGTGTAAAAGTTGATTTTATTTATATACATAGTATACTGTTACATTTGTTATAAGTATTTTGTTTTGTTGGAGAACTGTTGACAAATTAAATAATATTTATTTTAAAAAATAGAGAGACTTTAGCTAAAATTTAGAAATAGCCTTAAGGCCCGTTTTAATGAAATTTCATACTATTCGTTTTCGGTGTATTTGTAAATATATATTAGTATAAGTATTATAAATACGTACGCTAAAATATTGATGTTTGTAAGTTGACGATTGCTACATAGTGAATATAAAAACACAGCTTGTCAAAACAAGGGTATAAGGTGCTCGCAATTCCTAGGTTCAGATATTAAAGATTAACAATTGAAAGGCTATTATATTCATTCTTATAAAATTATCCCTGATAAAGTAATAGAATTACATAATAAACAATCCAGTAAATATATTAGAAGATTAATGTTAAAATTAAATTTAGGTATCTTAAGTCTAATAAAAATGATTTAATATTTTTAAAACGTATTGTTTTATTATACAAATATCTACAAATGGAGTACATACCAATATATATATTTTTTCATTTTATGCAAGTAGTCGGAATTTGTTGAAATAAAGGAAAATGCGTACAGTTGATATTTTACTAAGAACTAGCTTTCGCTCGCGACTCTGCCCACGTGGTCATTAAATTAATTCCTTCATCTTTTACATCGGCCGATAGCGCTGCCAATCATTATCCTGATATTATTCCCCCTTTCAATTCCAATTTCGGCCTCCCCTTTGTCTCCGATTCTAACCTAGATTTCGGTTCTGTTCAAAATATACAAAAGGTAAAACAAAAATGGCAATGAAACGGAATAAAAGCTATCCCATATATGACTTCGAGGTATGAACTATTACCATACTAAATTTTATGAAATTGTGCTCAGTTAAAAATTATCTAGTCGTCTTTAAAAAAAAATCATTGGAAGCTTTTGCGCACAACGATCGAGTAATATTAAAATTGGGTTTTAAAAATCTACAACACAACTTACTTCATTTTAGGGAATTTAGGAAAATTACAAATATTTGTTGTATTTTACTAAAAGCTTATCGGAATTTGTTTAGTAATATTACAATACAAATATTGTCACTTTTTAATTAAATTTTGTTAAAAACTTTCCGTAATTTCAGTATAATTGTAAATTTATTATAAAACAAATTTTAACAAAGTTTAAAAAAATTACAACGCATTTATCGCATTTTAATTATTAATAAGAATTAATTTCAATTATTTTTTTCTGTAACTGCAGAAAAAAATGATTGTAGTTTGAAAATGCACACAAATTAACTAACTAACAGTTCAAAAAACTACAATAAGTGTAAGAAAAATAAAAGTTTTTGGTGGAATTACAATACATCATTTAATTTATAAATCTGTATTTTACAAAAAACAAAAATACTTGAATATTTATCAATTTGAGTCCTAATATTTTTCTGTTTTACAAAAAAGATGCTTGTAAATCAAATTACAATCAATTTTTATAAATTTACAACTTTTTTGTTACAAAAATACCAAATTTTTGGGAAAATTACGATATGTGTATGATTACTACAAAAAGATTCTAAAATAACAACTCATTGTTATAGATTTCTCCACACGTTTTGAAAAATTACTCAAGTAGTATTATATTTAGTATTAATACACGTTGATTTGTATTCTTAAACATGTTTTGTCATATAAAACAATTGTTATTTTAGAAAAAATTTCGAACTATGTGTCCAGTAGTTTTTGTAAAGTTTACGGACAAATGTATAGACAGACGGACAAACAATAATTCTAAAGACAACGGAATTTTGTTCTGTTAACGTTTTTCACGTTCCCAGATTATTTTTTCTTAAATATCTTTAATGCAAAGTTATTTTTCTATCTGCTGTTCCATTACGTGCATATGTAATTTTCACTTTCTGACAGATTTTCTTTTTACTGGCAACATAATTGTATTTATGAAGTACATCAGTCGATAGCATTTGAATATAGGCTTTGGCTTTATGCGTACACCCAGCAACGTATACTAATGTCTAAGAGCTTAGTATATTACATCATTATGTAAAATGTGCTTCTCACAGAGTACACAATATTAAAAAAAAAACCCAACGGTATTACGTGCGTAGACGTACAACGAACACCACTCCGAAATTATTCATGGCTGCTAAGGTAATCCATACACGTTCTGATTTTTAGAATGCGCTGAATTCCTTTAATTAAAAACCCGCAGCGAAGCGTCAATCGACGTCTGCTTGGAATACAAGACAAAAAGTATCTTCTGCGACTGTTTTAGATTTTAACACTAAACTTATCCAAATAGTTATTTTTCAATTATGATAACAAAAATGAGTCGTCGTCTTGCGCATTAATAGTGTGTTTGTGTAAGATCTGCATGTGGTATTTCCTATTTACTAAAACAATAGGGTTTACGACAATAGAGCCTATTTTTAGAAGGCCGATAAAACACCAGTAACTCCTTTAGGGTTGCGGGTTTTCGCAGGCGACGATAATCACCCATTCTCCGATCTCGCGCATGTTTGCTTTGCCTCTTGAAAATCTCATAAAAATACGCGAATCTCGTAAAGTTTTAAATTGATTATAGATATTTAAATAACGAAAGCACGCTATTAGTAGAAAATGACAGATGTGTTTTCCACTAGAGGGCAGCATTATTAATGCTTTTCTGGTTAAAGTATAATAACGTGCTTTTTAAAAAATATAAACTTTAATAAAATTATAAAATGTGTCATGATTATGGGAATGTAGAGATTTAAATATATTTTTCTATTGGAAATTCGCAAATAAAAAAAATCTAACGCGGCATTTTAGATTCATTTCGTATAAACGAGATCAAAATATGTAAATTTTATGAGATCCCTCATTGACAAATCATAACCCAAACTTTTAATGACAGTTACGTGGAATAGAACAGTAAGTTACATTCGCAACGTAAATACGTATTAAAAAATATTTTGGAAGTTGCTCCAAAAGTTAAAGTGAGGGTAAAACTTTTCATGCCGTTTCCAAAATACAATATAAAAGTAGACTTATATGCTCCTTTGATTGGTTAAAAATTGCATGTTGTAATGTACCTCAGAAAATCAATCCTAAATGAAACTGACTGGAATTTGCAACTTTGTATATAAAATTGAATAAAGTGTTCGAACTTATAAGGATTAAAATAGACGTGAATTTCATATAAAATTTACACTTATTAATAATAAGGCACGTATTTGCGTTCGAAATCGGGTAATATTGCATTCTTTTTGAAATATCGAGATACGAATAAACAAAATCGGAGATTAATTTCATGCGAGAATTCTTAACATAATATGCAAATAGGTGAGGTTTGAACTTTTGGATAAGACTATTAGTATGAGACTATTACTAGCAATGTAAAAGTTTACAAATTGGAAAGGGGTTGCAGGGAAAAGAAACATTAAATGTTATCAAATTATTTGCTCTTTAATGTAAACCATTTAGTACGTGCTTTGTATTTTCTTTAAAGTATATCTTACTAGGGTATGAAAAAGTATTACGGAATCTTAGATAAAACGCAGTATAATTTTATATATTTCAAAATTATCATTTTGGCTTTCCGTGTTTATATTTTTAATAACTATGTAATGTTATATTTTTCAAAATCGCTCCAAAAGAAAAATATGGTGAACTGTTTGATTGTGTTCAAAAGACATGAGGTTTAGGGCTTGTGATTTTTTTATGTGGCTTGTGACATATCATTGAATTTTGATTTGGTGCTGAAATCCCTAGTCGTTGTGTAATTTTCTAATAAATTTAAAAATAATTAATTATAATATAATGGGCGCCACGCGACAAGTACTGAGGAAAAATGTAAATATTAACAAGCAAAATTTTACATCAGATATATCTGGGTGTAGTTGACGACCCTCAATACTAGAACTTATTAATGCTGAACTTATTAATTGACAGAACAATTAAAGTACCTAGCTTAGTTTACTGTTGAACGGGATATATTTTCTACCTATATTTTTGCATGGACTCTTATGTGATATGGTGGAACCACGGCAGCACGCAGTGCAAGCAGATATCTTTTATCAAAATAATACGTGCTGAAGCTGCTTTAGGAGTAGAATGCTACGCAATGCTTACCCGACGCATGCGCATTAAAACATCATTAATACATTCTTGAAGGGATGAAAAATAGAAAGTGCCATCGATTGTAACAGGAACATCGGGTTTCACAAATCATTTCTGTGAACAAAATTTCATATCTCACACGTTTCTTCGGCAGATTCCATGATAGAAATAAATAATGAACCGGAATCATTTCACTAATTATCGCATCTCCTGGAAAGAAATTCGCTTTATCACAACGCCTGCCCTGACATTTTTTTTCAGTCAAAAAAATAATACCCACAAATCTTTGAACTTGAAGTGGACAAATGATAGAACAACGTAATTTAGGATTAAACGACATTGAAAATACTCAAAACAAATGCTTTTAAATTTCTTCATTTGTAAAATCAGTTTAGCAACCGAATATAGTTAAAACGAAATAAATCTGTGTTATTTTTAATCAAATATTAAATTGAGTGACCATGAAAATAACACTACGGCTTTTTGTTTAAAAGCTGTCATCAAATTGCCAATTTATGAAGGAAATTCAAAGTTCTTAGTAAGCACCGATATGGATTTTGAGGTGTTACAAGAAATGGAATTCTCCTATTCCTTTTCAATGTCGTCACCACGAAATCACAAGTTTTAATGGAGTTTAAGGTAAATTTCGAGGCCGACAAACGAATGAAGTAGTTGAAAGGATAATATTCTTATAGGATTCAGTTTGGGATTCACTTTAAAAATATTTTCACAACTAAACCATCCTAACGATCTTAATAACATCCGTAAGTGACGAAGGCGAAGGTACTTCAAATTTAATGAATTTTTATTAATATTTTAAAAGAGATATCAAAAGTAAACCAAATTTTACTCGACTCAGTATAGTGTAAAGATTACATCCGTCATACAAATTATTACAATAAGTAATGTATTGCAAACATTGTGCAAGAAAATATTTTATTGTATTACAAAACTTATACTCAATTTCACCTAACCATGGTTATAATTAATAGACTGATAATTTATTATGAAATATTTGTTCATGAATCAAATTAATTTCATCTCAACGGCCTATTAATTTTTAATATTAGTTCATAAAATTGGATTTTACACAAATATACAGCGGCTCAATGCTATGCGACGGCGCGATTGGATGACGTAATTTTTACATCGCGACAATATAGGCTAGATCGTCTAAGTTAGTATTATTGAGTTGCACTTCCAAAAGTTTAATTAAAAAAAAAACATTAATTATATAAGCTCGCGGTGAAGATTTCTCATTGACAGCTAAACGCAATTTGTGTTGGATATCAAAATAAAAACAGGAATCGGTTCCAATAAGTCGGCTCGGGTCGTCCGTAAGCGCGACTAGGACAACGTATCGCGACGACGAATGAGGGGCCATCAGCGCAGGCGTGCTCTAACCGATTGCCGTGTCGACTTCGTTGCGCGACTTCACCCCGCCGATAGCGCTACGTGCACGAACAATCAGAGTCGAATACTTATTCAGGTGAGTGATACTTACGCTCTGGATTGATGTATAGAAATGTTCAGTTTCTCACTAGCCTTATCTTTGATTCTCAATGAATGACAATGAAATATAAAAATACATCCCCATTTAAAAAGCGTAGAAGGGCTACGTGACGAGCTAAGATCGCTTCCTCGATATATAATTTATGTCCATTTGATTAATAAAAATAAAAAAGTAAAAAATAATAATAAAAGTAAAAAACAGATCCAATATTTGTTAACTAGGTTATCACTTTAAATATAAAAATAAAGAAAAAGATAATGAAAAAAAATTGTCTTTATCCGAGTATCAGTTAAAAGCTACTGAACGTATCGGTATGGAACTTTGATCATTCAACGCGGCATGGTTTGGAAATGGTCTTTATACTTAACGTACGTTTTGAATTTCGTACATGTCTCGTGTTTGTTTTTTTTATTAGGGTTAGGGATTGGATAAAATAGACCATGCAAAACGTTCATTACTAATTGGTAACTTCTTTTTAATGGTTCCGCATTGATTGATTGGTAAGATGGTCAGGATAGAATCACTAATGTTCGAGGCGATGGCAATTGAACATTAATGCCGCGACGGGGCGCCGCCGTCTGGCACGCACGAGCCCTGGGCCGGATTCCAACAGCCGTAATTCTGTCATAAAAACAGACTTAAAACGCTTGTTACATCACGCGTTGGTCTATCTATTGTTTTTGATGTTTTTGCTTCTTTAACTAAAAGGTAACATAAAAATTTAATTCTTCACACTTATTGACGTGAAATAACGATTAAGTGCGAATCGCACTACATTTATCACGTTTGTCACGACTTTTTTTTCTCAGAATTCATCGTACAAGAAGCTCAAATTCGGAGTAAATAAATGACAGGTCATAAACGAGAAATTAGTTTCTAAATCAAAATTCAAACGACGAAATAATTGTAATAGACATTATAGAATTTTTGATTGTGTGCGTCGTGTGTAGGCGATATTAATAAACCTATTTAGTTCTCTGTATTTGTAATTCTTTATGCGTGTGTGAAGGCCTGTGGGGTTATGTTAATCAATAAGTCCTCAATGTATGTTATGTATGAGGAAATCGCATAAAATGGCCACCCAATATAGGAATCTATATTGTGGGCATACAAGCGTATATAGAAGCCTATCGCTTTTACACGATTTTCCACTGTCGATGGATAGTTAAAACTATGTACGGCCGATATTGTACGTCAATAGTTGTACAATGAAGATAATGTATTAAAGGATGTATTTTGAAAACAGCACGGTGACTTCTATAAAGGACGTTCCGATGTAATATTTTTTACGGCACAATGACAGCTAACGATTAGGCCGAGTTCCGTGATAGCGCATTAGGCCCATCGCTGTTTTATGGGGCTCTGGAAATTTCCGCTGCGTCAGCCATTTTTGGGCCGCCGATACGTTATTCTCGAGTATAATGGTGCTTGTTCTCGAACCTTTATCGGATCATAAACTGACATTAATTCGAGGGTTCCGCTTTCGGCTAACACGATATTTTAGTTGCGCGTGTGAAAGGGATGTTTAGAAAAAATATATCTGCTATGTCAACACACAGGCGTTAAGCTATTGTTTTCGACGACCAAATCCGTACTTTTTTATTGTATCGTCAATATTGTAATAGAGAATACCTACGGATGGTGTCAAAAAGTGTCATGCATCAAGATCAAAATGTCATTAAAATAATTTTCTTCAATCGTATCGCATAATCGCCATAGCAATGCAAAATTTTAACTGGGGATTTGATGTGATACTGTCAAAGTTGCTCAGTTCACGCTTTTTTAAAATGGCGGATGACAGACTTGCTGTAGTGATGTTGTAATAATCAATTTATCAACATATATATTTTATATATTATATAACCACATAAACAGTGACGAGGAATTGGGCTTCGTTGAGACAGACCTACCTGTAACTTTCTTGTTGGCTTAAGTGGCAACGAAAGTCATAAAATTTTATCGCATGAAAATTTTCTCTCACTAAATTCATGTTGACATTAGACAAATAATTTTCTTTTTACTGGCACTTTAAAAAACCAATGACAGCTGAATGCAATATACACAATAAGGTTGGCAAAGTGTTCCATTTTTTAAAATGTCTTTTTTATTTTACAATATCTAGTGACCAGTTCCAAAAATTTTAAGTGTCACCTACATGAAAGAAATTGGTCTATTTTTGCCAATTGTCCTCAATCACGCGCCATATTACATCAGAGCGAACTACGTTTTTACAGAAATTAAAGTAGTTTTAAGCGCTTCACGTTTTAACCACACCCGTCTAAGGACATGTTCAATTTATCAAACTCGGTCTCGTCCGCATGAAATTTCTATGCCGTGAATAATCAATTTTTTTGGACGTTTCTGATGGTAATTGATGATTAGGCCTACGTCAGGGCTAACGGGGTTATTGGGCGACGGTGACAGGGCGTATTCGGGACATCAAAATTTTTCCCTCATTTAAAATGTAGTTTCGAGAGACATTTTCATCGGTAATAGTTCATAGACTAGAATATATATATGTAATCGACGTAACATACAGTTAGATACATAAATTCTGATTTCTCTTTAAGACATATTCGGCACTCCAGTTATATATATAACTGGGTTAAGGAGGGGAAGATATCAATTATATTATATATAATAATATATACATAATATAATTGATATCTTCTATTACTCTGTACATACTTCTCCGGAGCACGGAAACGCAAAATATTGAATATTGAGTTCAACTGGTCTAAAAAAATTAAAATAAAATTTAATTATAGTTTTCATTTATATATTTCCCAGAAAAGTTGGAAACATTTGGAACATTTGTTTACAATTTTTCATAAACTTACCCGCTTCTATTACATGTATTAACATTTTGACCACAATTTGTCTGGAAATAAAATAAATCGTACAAACACACACACATTAATACATATATATATAAATTTTTGCTTTCATACGTACATATGAATAAATAAACAAATCATGGATGTACTAACTCTGCACTTTATTTTAAACAATTTACTGTAATGTGGTTGTTACTTTACCTATGATTAGCTACAAATTTTTGAAGTTAGACCCAGTTTCATCATAGCGAAGTCGGGATTATATGATTTTTCAATTTATATGACCATACGACCTTTTCGTTACATAACTTTTTTGAAAAGATTGAGTTGTAATAGTTTCAGTAATATAGATGGCACTTTTCGAATTTTTTTTTTTGTTTCTTATCAAAAATCAAATGAGTAGTATGAGGTGTGCCCTTTGGAATTTTCCATTTTTTTTTCTCCTTGAGAAGCTCGGACAAAGCTTCAATTTTTCTATAGCGGATGCCTAACGTAGTCTTCGAGGCTCGCAACAAATATCTAAATATCATATTCATAAAAAGTCATTGACTATTCGGTCAATGATAAGAGATTGAACACTTTCGGAACGGAAAACGATACGATGATTGTACCCGTTCGTCGATTCTCATCGTACCGACTCGTATTTTATTTTTGCAAAATCCTATGTACGGATTTTGCAAAAATAAAATTGGAGTCGTACGATGAGTGTAAAGTGTAAAGTGTTCGAATTAATGTTGGAATATATATTACTGAGTGTTGCGTCTTTAAATTAGAAGCTACGCGGCTTCGCATCTTGATCAGCGGCCAATTTTACGACGAATTTTGAATTAAGGTAAATAAATCAAACAATTGGCTTTAGCAGCATACAGTCAGTTTTAAGTCCTATAATGCCGCGTTCAAAAATAGTCCGTCGCTATAATCTTAAATAAAGTAAAACATGTGAGGGTACACTTTTGTAATAGAACTATAAAAAAAAAGTAACAGAATTCCAGTACAAGGAAACGAAGCACACGTAAAGCTTATGTAATCTAAAAGCCTATAGCCAGTCTTACATCATTATCATTGCAAACACAATAGCGGACTATCTCCGAATCCTGCGCAGTGACGGTGGAAGGGACAGAGCAGGCGACTGCTTCAATAAGATTTATCTCCCATCCGGGCGGATGGCTGTCACAGTGCCTGACTTTATACGAAATATCGTGAAATTCGCATCAATCACGAACCGACTCCGCCGCTAGGGCGCGCGGCGGGAGTACGAACTGCGATTTCGCCGTTTTGCTTATCAACTCTATTAGGGCGCACCCTACAAATCGGAATAACTGTTGTTCAATAAAGGCACGAGGTAAAATTACACACGTTCTGTTTGAGGAAATATTTACGAACTGAACCTGCCACGACAATACGAAATGTTGAGTTAAAAATACACATATAATAAATATATTATCTAAGGGTGCAAGTAAAAATCCATATGAAAAATTATACAAAAACGAAATTTTAGCCTACAACTTGAGAAATGTTATAAACAATCATATATAAGTGGAAGAATATATGTAGACAATACATAATATTAAGTGATTATTAGAAGGCTGTTAGATATCTGAACGAATTTTGATGAAATTTTCGGAAACCATTGTTAATGTTTGGAATATGTCCATAATTTCGGTGGTAATAGTCAAAATTGAAATCGGGTTTCGAATCCATATATGATCAGCTTATAATATGTAAGTGAAATGCTAAAATAAGAACTGGAGGTTTTACTACGACCACGCTGGACGCAACCGAGTGCTACAGCTAGTCAGAAATAAAGCACAGCTTTCGACGATAAGATAAGATAGATTTGTGGTGTACCTCGAGCATTTGCTATATACATTATTACAAACTAAATTTACAATTTTCTGTATTTTTGAAATTTTAAGACATTTAATACATTTATTTCAATAATTTATTACATAAAAAGATAGATTACTCAATTATGAAACATGAATGGTAGGACACATTTTTACATACAGAGAGATTTTGACATAGAAAAATTATTCTTTGTCATATTATTTAAAGTTCATATGTGAACCACACGATGAACGCTTTTGACACTGAAAGTCAAATTGATGCGGTATATACCGATTTTCGAAGGCATTCGATAATATTTGTAACACCACACCCTCAAAAATAAGATTTCTAGCGTCGGTGTAGGTGCGAGTTGTTCTTCTGAGATGGATTGAGTCATACATAAACAATTGTAGCCAGGCTGTAGCACTCAAAGATTATCTATCTAGATTTCAAGGGATGCCGTCTAGAATTCCACAGGGATAACATCTTGGCCCATTCTTATTCACTCTGTATATAAAAGATGTAGGCCATTGCTTTAGAAATTCTTCACACTTTATCTATTTCCGCTTGAACGATACTTTTGAAACTTCGCATATGCACTTTGTTACTACGAAAGTACAAATTTTATCTATATATATAAAGAAGGATGTGTATATTATGAAATCGATAGACTCAGAAACTATTTGACCGATCATTGTGAAAATTGGTATGTATATGTATTTTTTCACGAAGAAGGTTTTTATGCTATCCCCATTGACGTAGCTCGCCACCAGGCGGAGCTCCGCTGTATCGACTTTTCTTTCCTTCAACTGATTATCTTGAAAATCATTACGTATATATATTTTTTTACGGAGAAAATGATTATGCTGTCCCCATTGACGTAACTCACCACCAGGTGGCGCTGCAATGTACCGACTTCCGTATCGTTTAACTGATTGTTATCAAATTGTTGGTTGTGTAGAATCAGATATACAGTTTAATCTCTAAATAATAGAGAGGACATTTAAATGATCGTGTGGGAAAAATATGAATAAACGCCACGAACGCTTCTAAAACGGTCTAAATATCGTAGTCCACACGGGCGGAGCTGCGGGCAAAAGCTAGTACACTATAGATTTCTACTTCTCTTTGAAAATTCTGTAGCGATAATGTCAGCTTGTGGGTTTAAATTTTTTAAATTGCGATAGAGATCAAGATCGAAATTGAAAATGTGGCCGGGATCGAAACAGGCAGTGGGACTATAATTGAAATCTAGAACAGAATCAGAATCATAATTTAAAGGGAAAAATATAAAAAGTATAGTCGATATAAAAGATTAAAGAATTCATTTTAAATGCTCGCGGGCAGAGCCGCAGGTAAAAGCTAATAAACAATACATTGAAAATAATGAAATTAAGATGGCGTATTAGTTGTTTATATATACCGGTTTTATAAAAAAAATACCAGTAGTCACTGAATTTAAATAAGGGATTTATTTTTACGTCATAGCCGAAATAAAATCTTTGTAAATATTAAAGCTAAGGTATTTAGACTTTAAACTTGTTTCTCATAAAATTTTGTTCATAATCTAGAAAGCTTTCAGCTGGTAAAAGCTTCGACGTAGCTAAAACATTTTCGTTTGGTTGACGTTCTAAAGCGTGTAAATCAATTTATGTATTATAAATGGTAAAAAATACATATTGCTGAATTATTTAATTATATAAATTCATAGTACTATAGCGGTGGTAGCTCAGCGGCCAAGAGCATCTACTTCAGACCAGAAGGCTTTGGGTTAGATCCTGAACATGGGCGAATTGACCAATCACTTACTTCAAACTTAAAGTCATTACACAAACTTAAGTCAAATTCCAATACTCGCTTCGTGCCTCAGAGCACACGTTAATCCGCGGGTCCCGGATGTTTTAGTGACGCCGTATGTCTTCAGTCCCCACCCGCATCGGGCAGTGTGGAAAGATGAAGGTCGAATCTGATCAGAATTTAACCTTTCAATCTGAAATAAAAACTTTGCACGAAGACAAGCATTGAGGTAATTAGAAACTGACACAACAACGTAACTAAAATAAATAACAGAACTCATACACATTTTATTGTTCAGTTCAAAAATTTAAAGTTTGATTCCATTAAAACTAGTAATTTTATTATTATTTTTACGATAAACTAAAACTTTAGTTTTTTATGTCTATACAAATGTCAGTCAAAGAATACATTTTACATTCCAATAAGAACGTGTAAATATTTCATGTTAAATAATTGATTTCTTTGATAAAATGATTCCTTTTTTCTGGGTAAATTTCATGCAAAATCTAATCCACAGTCTTATCTTGTTTTTAGGAGTTGTATTTTGAATAAGTCTTTCTTATTACTTACCTAATATTATACAACGAAAGATACCCTATGCGAACTTTAACAAGTTTACAGCCCCAAACTGATTGTACTGAGCGGTCACATACGCCAATCGGTCAGTTTGATTTTTCGTTTATATTAAAAGTGAGTACAGCGATTTACTATATATCCTAGATTTTTTTAACGTCCATTATCGACTTCTATTACACGAATTTGTAAAATTACACTGTAAGTTTGCTTTAGCTTCTTAATGAAGCGAAGTTATTGCAAATTTAAATTACAACACTCGGCTCTGCATCACTGTGAGTGAATTATTTTTTTTTGTGTAAACGATATCTAAGAAAAACTGTTGCGACATGCAGATATATCTCAACATATCTTATAATAAGTGTCTTTATTTACGTTTTCGATTTCGGCGCGGGCACTAAATATCTTGCATCGATTCTTTGATCCTTCCGTCCTAATCGTATTAAAGGAAAACGCCCTCGTAAACCTCCCAAAAACTCGGACCCTAGATCCCGTCCCTTCGGCGCGGAGTGTGTCTGTTTGTTGTCCGGAGGAAATGAAGCGGCCGCGACGCCCTCCGCCCTTCGCTTCCAAATCGTATCTCGCGGCCCTTTTTTCATATTCTCCGTCTGTATCCGTACGCGCGGCGCTTTGTGGTCCACTATTGCGATACGCAAAGAGAAATTCGGCTTTTGACTGTCGCGGAGAGCGCAGAATTCAGAGCGTACAAAGGAATCTCACGCTCGCTGCGAACAACACCTAGACGACACTGTTACTAGCGCGTAATCATTGTTTGTTGTACCGGGTTTCATTCATTCCACTGCTGACACCTATCTCATACCTTCCCATGATTGTTTTAGTTCAGATCGGAGGGCTTTGACTTCAAGCTCTTCGCGTTCGCCCTTTCGGAGTACGCTAGCGGCTTAACGGCCCAGAACGTCAACTTAAGGTGCTTTTCGAAGCACGGAGTGGGTGGCTTGGCTTGACTCGGATTCAAAAAACTCACTGTTCAATCCGTCCGTGGTCAAGATCGCACCTGGTACCTTCTGGTCAGTGTCCGATACGCTCAACCAATTAGCCACCATCACACCTTTGCGATGCGAAGTGATCTTGCGAATGCTTATGTTCAAACTACATTTGCGGATTGTACAACTTTCTATAAAATAATGTTGTTGAACATTGTTGAAATTCTATTTACATACGGAAGAAGCAGGAAAAGAAATAATAGGTTTTTTTGCGTAAATTCGTTTAATTTTCCATGTATTTCATCACCGATTTTTTGTTTGTCCCAGCATCGGTTATAAATGACTGAACAAATCGGCACAGGATTGTTCGGTGCAGTATCGTTTGTAAACGATTTTGGGTTATTTATTTCTTGAATTCCTTACACCCCTCGCCTTTTTTTTTACTTTCATAACCTTAACACCCAACGAAGCGAACAAATATTTGTCAATCAAATATAGATCTAAACGCTTAAATCACACGTGATAATTGAAAATCAATGGTGCTCAAGTCTAGCACGTTACTCAGAGGTATTACGAGTGACGTCCGATAAAATTCCAAAATCGGGTCTATTCTCAAAAACGTAATACACAATTTTCACTTTATAAATTCAATTTAGGAAATAACTATATATATAAATACAAGTATTTCCCAAATTGAATTTAATATAGTGAAAATTATGTGTATATATATGTGTGTTTGCGATGCGATGCAGTTAACATAGAATGAATTTACAAACTTTTACAAACTTATTAAACACTCTGACAAATTCCGACTGTACTACTTTTCATATATACTTAATTATTTTCGAGATGATTCTGTTCAGATCCTAGCAAGGATCCGACTATTTTCTTCAGCACCCACGTCCATAGGCGCTGCATCGTTACCGGAGAAGACAAAAGCCGCTGCCACCCTCACCAGCCTGTGATATTTCATATTACGCGCTGGGTCGTCATTTGGACACAAGACTCAAAGCATTCTAAATATAGCACTCATCGTATACATTGCAAAGCCCTCGGCCATAGCCAACCCATTAATTACACTCTGAAGACCTAGGCATCGGCCCCAAGACAGTTCCATATGCATATCCTCATGCATTCACGTTGCCGCTCTTCACCATTCCTTCAGAGTCAGCGCGATGGATAACCTTCATCTTCCTCCAATATACCATCCTTACCTTATTAAACTCTATCGTAGCGTTGACCTCTCTATCCCCCCTATCGTGTTCTTGTCTTCTTGTATCATAACCATAATATACTAGTTACTTTCTTACACCCAGACACTCTCGCGCAGTTTTAATGCCTACATAAAAGTGTCAGATCGATATTCGACTCCTCATAAACCCCGGCAAACGTCACTGGTTGACCCTCACGGTTGTGGCGTGCAAGGCCCCGTCAAAATAAAACCTTCCATTTGCTGACGAAAGTGTTCTGCTTCCGCTCCTCGTTCAGTATATTGACGTCGTATGCATTGCCACTATTGTGGAATGGGTATTTAAGCCCATGCCGTTAACTATGCAGCGACCTTGTAACGCGTTCAGCATTCGTCCCAAATGGTCCAAATGCGGATGAATACGGTCGCTAAACTGAAGGTCGCTACTATTTCCTTGGACAGCCCACCACCTCCCATGGCCCCTCCGACATCTCGGTCATATGGGCCGAATCGCAGAAGCGCCGTCGGACACCGATAAATCTAGTCTAACTACCTCTTCAGCTTATTACCTTGGACAGTAGAATTTGGTGTCCTCATAACGCCATACCATCAAATTATACAATTAGTTAATGATAACCCATTTGACAGCCTACCCGCTGCATTGTAGAAACCCGTTTATACGTCTGTCCGTAAAACTTGGCGTTTTATAATGCACATAAAACACGATAGGTGCAAAAGTATAAATTGCATAAATGAAAAATACATCACAGACCCGAGTCCTCTAATGCCAGTTATTTAATAGATTGGTTAACAAATTATTACTTTATTTTACAAGATCCGATCGTGTTAGATCGAATTAAAAATAAAATGACACTTCATAAATGAAAACTAGACTTTCGTGTTTCGCTCGCTGCTTGTTGTCTCAAATTTTTGTTGCTAGGTGGCGCATCCTCACCCAATCTTGTATATCAGATTGAAACACTTGAACCTCAAGCTTCTTTGCTGGTCTGGCACTTTTTGCGACTGCAAACGACCGTTATTTCTATGCGGCGATGACATGCGCGACCAATAGTTTAACCTGCTCATTAAGAAGCAAAGGAAACAATTTTAACTTGATTTAAGTTAAAATACTAATTTGTACAATTCTGCAATTCTCATAGATTGATTATTCGGCTTGTGTTTCAGAAGCGATACGCTGACTACTCGTTGCTACTTTGACAAATTTTGCGAAAAATTTTTCGAATTTGAACTGTATATCAAAATTTTAGATAAGAAGTCTAGATGGGAATGGGAAATTATTAATAAAGTGCTCTTTGTCTGATACAAAATATAAATATTAAAAATAAATATTTTAAAAACGTTTTTATGAAGCGACTCTATCGCGGAATTGACACCAGGTCGAAATTAAATAGACATAATAGCAGAAGGCATATATTCAGTAACACTGAGATATAATAATTCACTAAGGAACTGCATAAATACTTTAAGTTGATTGCACTTCATCTGTGAACGCATTGATCATAGAAATAGAACTGACTTCTCAGGACACAAATTGCGATAGATATATGTCGGATCGCCGATAGATTAAGACAACGCTCCCTGAGGTACGATCGCCATGTTTGCACAGGAATTGTGCATTTTATATATACTCGTGGTAACGGATACAAAATAATATCGACAAAATGTGGTTAGATCGCTCATTATATAAATTCATGAAACAACCAAAACACTACACGCTTGCAATACACAAAAATAATTTAATTGAAAATGAGCTTGCACACGTACACTACGACTCGATCGGCGACCATAACCCAAGTGACGTCAACTCGCCGCGCCGGCGTCAACGACTTCTACAACCCCATTTAATGCTACCCGCTCTAAAGTTAAAATATCTGTTGTATACACACAAAAATAGCGTTAAATAATAATCGATTCGTTAATCGAATTAAAGTAATCACAAACTATTATTATTAGTCAACTGAAATCAGGTATCTTGTGCAGAAAAACATTTAAAATAAATGCACGCCGTTATACATATATATATATATCTTGAATGGTGGTATAAATAAATTATAATTTGTTTACAAAACGAGAGAAAGAAAATGTAACGTAAACTGGATTCTGAAATATTCTGACTAAAAAAACACCTGTAGAACGTAAACTCGCATATGTGTAGACGACACAGGGTTAGCGGTATGCGAAGGTTTACATTTTAAAGAAGAAATAAGAGATTTATTCTCGAATATTTTTTTTAAGGGATTTATATTTTGTTTTTAATTATTTAGCTTGTTAGCGTACTTCGCAACAATATGTTTATTGTAAATGAGGATTACGTCATGGCGATTACTGTAATAATAATTTTTGGCATCATTGTAAATATTGCACTTTATGAAAAAACATTGTAACCGTTGTAACATGCTATGTTTCACTACTACTCCAACACACTATTCTATTTGCTTTTTGGTTCAAATAGTCTACTAATTTAAATGCTCCGGTAGAGGTCCGAGCATTCCCTAATCACTAACACTAACTAATAACTTGCGTGTGACGTCACCGTGACGTCAGCGCCTGTTCGCAGGACGCCGAGGATCAAAGCCGGCCTGCGCGGTTCTAACAATTAATTAGGACAAACAACAAATAGGAGTTTGCTCTTATACAGTCTTATAGTTGACACCTTTCCGTGGGATCTACTAGAAACCAACGGAGCCTCAGCTTGATAATGAACGTAATAATTATTTATATAAATGCATGCACGTAATAATTATTTATATAAATACAAAAACAAAAAAAATCATCTAAACAAAAATATTTCTTTCCCAAGTAAAAATAGTCCGCTTTTAGGTAAACGAATTTTCAGCAGTGAAATCATTTTTAAAAGCGAAATCCACTTTTTAAAATTAATTTCAGTGATGAATTGTAAAGGTGAAATTATGTACTTATTTATTTCAACATAATATTAAGCATTTTCTGTAAATATTATCCTGTTATCCTTTTATTGAGGTGCTTCTACACGAAAGGAAAGTTGGCAACTTCTGTGTCCTCAAGACGCGTCGGTGACAAGACTTTCTATAAACACATTGTCAATAAAACTTAGACAAGTGTCGAGTTTCTTGTTGTCCTCCGTATAACGCAATAAACATCGAAGGAATTCGTATATTGTACATATTTATTTGCTGTCTCCGTCTGTTTGTTAAATACTCTGCCAACGCGGACACGACGATCGTGGGACGAAGTAATAGTGAAACCGTTACGTTCGTATAAATAGAAATTAAGGAGCATTGCCACTACTACAATTTACGTATTTTACTGACACAGATTGCACTCTCATTTGCATGTCTAAGGCGGCCATCGCACTATGCAACCGAGGCGCACAAATCCGTGCAGCGTGCATAATGTAAAGGCTTGTCTGAGAGACTAACGACTGTGGTGCGGAGCTCACCGTCCGACTTCGGCGAATGCTGACTTTGGTGGTCCGCGCGACAGATGTACAATATTTTTATTATATATAGACTCGACAGGGCGGTCTCGTCCCATCTCTCGATTGCACTCGCCGATTTGTACGAAACTACGACAAATACTAGTATTAAAAAAAATATTATATGACACAGTTACAGATAACTAACTCTCTATAAAAGAACTTTTGACGTGAATACGTCTATGTTTTCGTTTTTAATAGTGGACCATTTGGTAATGTGGGCCTATTTATATTCTATATATATTTATATTCTATACCTATATATATATTCTAGATCTATTCTATTCTATTCTATATATATTCTAGACCTATATATATTCCCTAACGTCACCTGTGCATATGTGAACGTAGTCTAGCTTAAATGAAAAAAGTTATCGACTTCGTTTAATTATTACAACAGATAGCGTTGTTTATATCTTAAAAGGTTTTTTTATGTGATAATATTGTCCCGTCTACACTGGGTGTGACCACTATAACTAAAAAACCATTTAACTTTTAAACTTAATTTCTCTTTCAATCTCATGAGTAATCGATTGGAAATAGCTTTATTGAAAATCACAGCTTGATATAACACCGATTAGCTGTAATTGAATTTTTAAACTGGCAGTTATTCATGTTTTGATCCGCCATTTCGCTTATATATCTAAAATGAAAGTTGAGATTGAGCGTGAAGTTGTTTATTTTGCATTATGATGTCTAATACATATGAAATTACCTATCCTTTTTTCGATTTAAGTTTACTATAAAACTATTTGAAAATCAAAAATAAAAAAAGAGGATTTTTGGTGAAAGGCTCATATGTTTTTAAAGGTTTATAATATAAACCTCTAATTTAAATCACATACGTATGGCACGAGCGCTTAAGGCATGCACATTTGGTTTTACCAAATGTTCATAATTTTTTTTGCGTAAGTTATTTTTAATATCGTTGAATTACAACTGCACTTGTTTACACACCCAATTTGTTAATATACTTCTATATTGTATACATATGATGTATGTTTTCGATAGCGACATAAAAGGAAACATTTTCATTTATTAAAATATAGTTTTAAAAAACTGAAAGAAAACACGCTTTATTGATAAATCGAAATAAAAAGTGAAAAATAATTCTTAATATGTAAATAAAATGGTACGAAAGATATGGCACATGGCACCATATCTTTCGTACCATTTTTGGACTAATCGTACTGATCGAATATTTTCGAGGACCCCGCGCTTTTTTCACAATAATACTAATATTTTTCGTTCATTATTTTATTTATTTATTAAGAATTATTTTTCAGTTCGATTTATCCATCGAAATAGAAAAGCATAGAATTGCACTTTACGTTCATTAGTGTCACACAACTCACACAAATGTAAATAAAGATATACGAGAAACCAAATCAATCTCTTACAAAGGACCTTCGTTATCTTTTTTAGATGTAATTTTGAATGACATTGTTATTTCTTAAAGGAAGAAAAAAAAATGAGAACAATTGTTGACGACAAAAAGAGAAAGAATAAGGACACGCGGTGAATATTTGTGCGGCGGCGAAGCCAATATCGTATGCCCCGCCTACTACGAAGCCAATTTCGTTTAGCCATTTTGTTTGTGTAGGAATACTTCTATGCTTCTATGCTATTTCGATGGACTTATCATTAAAGCGAGTTTTTTAGTTTTTTTAAACTGTATTTTATTTTACCTGTATTTTATCTGTATTTTACCTATTTAATTATACCATTTTTTTTATAAAAAAAAGTGTTAATTTTTTTTTTCAAATTTTATTTCTAATTATCTTACAAGACTAATTAAGATACGATGAAAAAAAACTAATACTCAATTGTTCTTTATTAATTAGATAGTAATTAAAGCCCATAATTTACAGTTTATTTATAGTTTTTAAGGTGTTTTCGCTGTTATATTTATCATAGTTTATAAAAAAATTGGACATGAAACTTAAAAAAAAATTTCAACACAATTTTTTTATAAAAAAATATTATAAAGTGTTATAAGTGTTCGAGGAAGGCATGGCTTGCGCGAGTACCCGTTCGGACGTATTTTCAACCCTCGGTAAAAATTATAAACACTGGTCCTACAGTTCTAAGAATGGAAACTTTTTTGTAGGAAATTTCGTCTTTTTTTGAATCTTTTGTCAGATTTCAAATATTTCAAATAGTTTTTGAGATATAAACAAAAAACCAAACCCCTTTTTTTTCAGTTAATTGTTTATAACTTTTGTAACTTTTACGAGCGCACCTTCAATTTTTTCAAAAACTATCTACTTACGGTTCCTAATCGAATGACAACTCAACCATATTTTTAGGAGGAGGCGAAAAACTTGACTAGACTATGTATTGTTTATGGAACTTTCCCCTGTTAGCTTTGAGCAATTAAGTTCTTAAAGTATTTTATTTAGTAACCTTCCGCGATTTAAGCCACATAAGCCTGTCCGGCAGCCAACAGCGGAAACACATAAATAACTGCATAATCTACCGTACAACGTTGCATTGACGAGCTGAGGCTGACGCTAGCGCCATGACATTTAAAAACATCCTCTCGCCATTCATCCCTCGGCGCGTTTATAATATACTCTACTGTATTATATTGGTTTGGGTGAATTCAAAACTAAGTGAAAATTTAGCGCTCGACATAAGTTAACGTTGCGCTGTACAATTTATAGTTGTGCGATACATAAGATTTTTTATTTTCATATTTTACAAAATTTCAGAAATTCCAATTTTTTTTTAAATTTTCAATTTTCAGTAGTTTCTATGTAATTTCACCATTTCGATTTTTTTTCATAATTATTAATTTTTCTTATTTTTCAAATTTTTTTTCAAAATCGTTAAATTTTAATTTCAAATTTTAAACAATTTCAGATATTAAATTTTTTACTAAATTTTATTTTTCAAAATATAAAATTATTGTATTGCCATCGGTCCTTGATAAATCTACAAAGTTTAAATGAAATCTGACCGTTGAAATTAAAACAAAATCAAGTCCAAAGGAGTTCGTTAGAAACAAACAAACGCATACATACAGGTGAAGCGTGTTAAAATGCTAATGGGCTGGCCACGTCGCTCGTGGAAGTGACAGCCGTTGGGGGAGGAGACTTTTTCGAGTGGCGACCAAAAATTGGACGTCGCCACGTGGGACGGCCTCACTAAATATAGGTGGACCTGGTTGGTCCTGACTGCCTGGTCAGGTTCGTGAGTCACCTACGGTTACGTGTGGCTTAGTACCTTACGTCGGGAAATCTAGCGAAGGCGCTTATGTCCAGCAGTGGACGATCAATGGCCGAAACGAATGGAGATGCGTCTAATAAAATTTGACAGACAGACACATCAACGTAATTACGACTTGGCTTGTCGGCGTACTAGGGCAAGTATTTCACTCTGGTGCGGAATTTCAACACGTGTGTGTCCCTTCCATAATTACTTAGCTGGCCTGAAACGCATTAAAAACAAATAAAAAATCCCTTTCGGTAAGTCTCATTATGTCTGTCCCTTGAAAAGGGAATACAAAAGCGTCCGTTAGCGCCGACGGCGGCGCTTTTATTAAACGCAAACCTCGTGACACGCATTACCTGAGTGGGTTTTGTGGATGTTACAACGACCCACAATTTCACATAAGAATACGTAATGTAACAACGGGTGCTAAAAAAAAATACACGAAATTAATAAGCCTTTCTACATTTAATATTAGATATTATTTCTCCCTCCATTATAGACCTCTTTTATTTGACTTCACACGGCCAAGAGTCGGCTTAGTTAAAATGTTACGAGAGTAGAGTTACACCACTTATTATATTTTATTCCTGCCTAAAAGTTTACAAACAACTGGTAACTTTATGAAATCTATGACGATACAATAATCTTATGACAATGTGAAACAACCTACGCAGAGCATCAAAACACTTTTAAATTGTACGTTTAATGGCAGTTTCATACACAGATATACACGTAGCTGTAAGTTTGTATTATTACGTAAACACAGTAAACACGTTTCGTTATCATAGTAAGTTACCAATATTAGCGCCGTCTGCGCTACAAATTCAAGAAAACGTTTGATAATATTGAATTAATTGATTGTTCAATATTTCTATAAGCTACATGAAAAATTAAAATCGATATCGATTAAAAATACATTGTTTAGGCTTTACATGCCAATTTTTACCTTCAAAAAAAAAAAAGAAAGAGTAATATAAAAAATATTATTTTAGACAAAGTAGTAATCTTTTACCGATGGCTGCCTATATGTAAATTACAATTCCCAAATACAAATGGTATTAATTCTATTGAGATAATTGTAAGTAGTAAGTAAGTTTTTGGGTAACGATATCATTCGCCTATATAATACGAAATGACAACACAGCTGTTGATCTAGAAAACCGACAGTAGGTGCAATAATCTATTGTACAACTTATTGAATTTGCACAAATACCTTACATTTGTCCAAAAACTTCTTTATTTATTAGCAACGTTTATATGTTAGAATGGTGTGTAAAAAAATATCAAGAACGTATTTTTTTAATTATTCTATAATAATATGACCGTTTAAATTTGATCTTCTGAATGTTTCTTCAATAAAGAGAATCTTTATTCAAAGCAGACCGACTCGTAAAAGTCCGAAAGTGAGTTTGGGCGACTTATTGAGTCGGAATTTTTATTTTAATTTTACCAACATAAAGATTTCGCCGGAAGTCGTTCACTGGATAGATACCGATTCTCGACTTCGACCGTCGCTTTATCGGATACGTTTCGCCAGTTTCTTCTATTATATAGAATATGCTTCCATTTATGGGATCGGTTCACGGCAGTGCTCCTGCCAAGTTTACCAGCAACAATTCGTAAGATTGCGCATTTCGTCTTATCACCATCAAACATAATAATGTTCTCATCCTATATATCCTATCCTTTTCTTTTAAGATATATATCCTAAATAGAAACGCTTTGAAAATAAAACCAATCATTATTGATTAGGCGTTAATATCGATCTCAATTGAATGCACAACGCAAAACAATAATAATCGAGTGGGTATTAAAACGATTCGAAGTTTGTGCAACTTCCTAGTTAGGTTGTTCAAATGCGTATTACCAGCCACAAGACATAAGCGAATGGGGATATCGTCGAATAGCTTAATAGATAGAAGCCGAAACGCTATCGGCCACAGGGTTATACCTTTGAGAAGGTGGGGCAAATATTTCCGACGTCAAACTTTAGAATTAGATACCCTCATTTCGATGTATGCCAGCGTAAACTAAACTATATGAAAGCATTTCAATAAAATTAAATTAGTAAGACAGAACTTTATTCGATAACACTCTTTATCGTGAAATGGTTAAGAAATTGATGTTTGCTATTATTTTTCTTTCGAGAAGTAGGCTTTTTTCATATTGACTACATTCCAATCCCTCTATATATAAACTGTCTGATTGGCGCAGTCTGTAGTGACCCTACCTGCTGCGCTAGGGGCGTGAATTCAATTCCCACACAAGACAAACATTTATTTGATTAGAAATTACTGTTTATCTTGAGTCTGGGTGTTTCAATATGTATAACAGGTATATATGTACAAAAAAATACATATATATGTTTCTATTAACTATCTGATCTCTATAGTACAAGCCTCGTTGCTTAGTTTGTGATTCAATGGTGATGTGTGTACATAGATGCTTGCCTGCACGTGCATTAACATGCAGCATGCAACCCACCGCTGACCCTGGAATCTGCCCCTCCGCTACGAATCTCTATCCAAATGATTGAATATTGATTCGAGAGGATTGACAGATATCGAACACGCAAGTGTTAATTTTATTTTTTAGAATTATCTTAGTCCGCTAATCGTTATAATGATAATTTCTACGTACGTTTCATGCCAACCAGGCAAAACGAAATTGCCGGCAGTCACATCCACCAGGGTATAAGGAGAAGGTTGCATGCTGCATGTTAATGTGTGTACTATGGATTTCCGCGAATTCACACCTCACACAATAGAATATGTGTGTGCGTGTTAGAATATATTAAAAAATATATATGCTATAAAACAAACGACTTCGCAAACAAGAAAGCTAAAAACAAAATGGAATCGAACTCCTCAGAAAATCCACATCGCCAAATAGTAATATATATTCATACTTTATCATCGTACATATATCAATATTATCATACGTGATACATATACGCAGCCATAATTCGGACGGAACTGTTTTGTGCCTCTGACTGCATGTCATCATTCAATATTGTAAATTATCCGAGTAATCCGAAGATAAAGATTTTTTTATTTAGTCTCGTCTTCATGGTTTTAAATAGTCAGAATTCTGTTTATTTATCATCTTGCAATTTATAACATAGTTCAGCAATCTAAGATGGCCTATTTAGGAGACTCGTCACATTATACTGTAAATGTAAATCTGAACATTAAAAAACATAAAATCATATTCACTTCTTTAGAACTACTCCTCCCTTCGTCCTGCATTATTATTAAATTTTATATGGATAGAAAAACAAAAGATTCGAATCCATCTATCCTTGTCTATATTATGACAGACAAATGAAAAGTGTAAAAATATAATATCATAATATTTTTAAGAGTAGTTATACACTTACAGTCGTAATAATGCAAATCTTTCTTTGCACTAATATATTTTTTTAAAACTCATTTATTGAATTGTAGAATGCACTTTTTTTTAATATTACATGAGTGTAAATTCATATCAATTCCCCAGAGAGAAAGGCAGAAAACACAAACTTCATTTGGTATACTGTCATCTATTTTGTTATTACTAAAAATAAATGAACAAATTAACCAATAAATAATTAACTATGAACCTGCTGGTTTAAATAGAAAACTATATGTACGCGCCCGGACAGCCTGAAATAATAATCGTTCCGGCTCATCTGGTTTTCGCTGACGCATCATCCCAAGTGTTCAGGCGCTCGAACCGCGATCGTCTAATGGCACTCTTGTGTAATAGTTTTCACTCCCGCTGATGTATTTTTTGTATATAAGTAAATCAGTCCCGCACCGGCCCGCGTTTCTTTTTTATTTTTACTCGTCCGCGCGTGAGTAAAGTACTTCCGATGACAGCCGGCCAACCAGTCTGTATGACGTGTTTCGCCCGTCCGCGTCCATCAATTGTCTATGGTTTAGCGAAGACAAGCTACAATTTCAAGGAGAGCAATGGCGTAATCACTGTGTACAAACAAGTAACTTTAAAAAAAAATTGCCGAATGTGCTCCAATAAATACGCCGATATCGCAGTTGTATGCGAATTTGCTGAAGCATATCAAAATGCAATCATGAGTAGAATTATTATGTATTTTAACATTACTTATTTATTAAATTAGTACCTTAGCTGTCATTTATAGACGTACAGTCATTTCCTTGATATAGCGTTGATACCAATTTTTGTAAATGCATATAATGAGGAAAAATCTATATTACTCTGCGGTACCACTTGACAATAGTTGTTTGGTTTTTAAGCTTCATTCATTATTAGTCATTTGTATCTAGACTGATAGTACAATTATTATATTATATTAAATAACTGTGTTAAATGATCAATATACATTTATTTGCCATTGAATTTGAATAGTTTTTTTTTTTTCAGGAAATAATCAACCGTTCTATTGTTAACATTTTCTTATTTATTTAACAGCTACACACGTTATACAATAAGGAATAAATAAATTACTTCCGCAACTGACACTTATTATATTTATATGGGTATTAGTAAACCATGAATCATGTACAATTTGGATTTCGTCGTACAAATTATGATATATATTTGCACAATTGAGAACCATAACTGGACCACTTGTAACCAACGCTGGCCTGCTAACTTCACCAAGACGTCAGTCCACCTATTGGAAGGCCATACCCACGTTCAGTCCAGTTCGTGGTTCACACTCAAAAGCCTTTCTTCCCCGACGGCTATAGGTTCTACAAGCGATGGGACCTATCCATCAAGACTTCAATTTGCTGAATCTGTGAGCTAAGTCGGTCAGAATATTTTTTTTTCGGATTTTTTAGTTTCATATTTTATCTCGTAGATTGCTGACTAATTTATACAAATTAATTTGCACAGCGGGATATTCATATAAAAATTATCTCGCAGTTTTTTTCGAGCTCTTTTGTAGTTTTTTGGTATTTAAATAAAGATATACGGCTTTCGGATTTTTTTCTACTGTACAAATTAGTAAAAGTTTAAAATATTATATTCTACAAAAAGATTTGGTTACCCATACAATAATACCGCGCACACCGTTTTTTAACCTCGATGATTGATTACGTACTTGAAAAAAATAAAGTCTATATTTTTTATAATTTAATTACAAATGTATAATTTTCAGATTTTTCCTATACTTCTAGTACAAGACGGTATTACTTGCCAAATTTCATAGTTCTAGGTCAACGTAAAATACCCTATAAATTTGGATTCCCCTGAGAGTGTTAAAATATACGTTTTTTCCGGCATAAACTGCAGTATACTTTTTTTCACACTAACTTAGAAGTGTCACAACTTCAAGGGACTGTAGACTTGAGTATATATTGAAATTAAAAACACATTTGAGTATATGTTTTTAATTTCAATTGAATACCTCCACGCGTTCTCGACATAAAGGGTCTTGACGGACAGAAGACGGACGGACGGACAACAAAGTCATCCTATAAGGGTTCCGTTTTTGCATTTGAGGTACGGAACCCTTAAAACAAGTAGTATTGATAATTCTCAAGGTTTATGAGTTGTTCAGGTAAGCGCTTCATCTACGAAAATGAATGCAGAGTGACTCTTTAAAAAACGAAAATTAATTTTAAAATCAAATGTAACACTGGCATTGATCTGTAAAACGAGAAGATGCACAGTCCCGCGTTCAAAAACGGCCGCAGTAAATGAGTGCTAAAACAGACAGTTTAGCGCGCATTGTATTCCGTGTAGTTTCGTCGCACCTTCCGTTACGACGTTGAAGTGTTCTGTTAAAAAATACAAGAATAACACGTAAAAAGCTATGAAAAATTATGGTATTTCTTATTTTCGATAACCAAACTCTAGTTTATTTGTAAAAGGTGCTCAGTCACGTATTATAATGAGTATTCGATGAGCATTTTGTATTTCTTCATTTAAAGTAACATCAAAAGCCGAGATATAAACCGACTTAAAAGAAATAGACCTAAGTAACACCGGTCTCGTAATTCTTGCGTTGTCAAATTAACATTAGCGACTCTATTGGAGTCGCCTTTTTTATTTTTCTATCTATTATCTGTTTTATATTTACACAAATGTTAAAATTACCTTTAAAGGGAAAGTATAAAATAGATTAAAATTATTCCAAAAATAAATATGTTTATTACATTAAAATTTGTCCTTTAACAATTTATATATAACTATTTTGTTTATTAAAATTATTTTAATGTTTCATTAATCATCATTTAAGTTTTAAATCACTATACTCTATATACTTTAGAAATTATGAAGTTCTTTCATGTACATTTTCAACGAGATTATGAAATTAATGATTCATATTCATTTCTATTTTAGGTGATTACTACATAAAGCTTTATTATGAAGAAACAAAGCTTAATCTAGTAATATATAGTAAAATTATTTTCATACATTCAACCAAAAAACAATAATAAAGACTGAAAATAATATTATACCACTCCATTCATGCCTTGTTTTAGAACAGCACGTGTAAATTGTAAAAAAAAATAGGACTTATTGTCTTCCAATAATAAAGTGATCGTTACTTGCTACCTTTGCACTTAAAAATAAACCTTATGTTATGACATTTGGATTGAAATTTCAGATGATAAATAATGTTCCATCCCTTCTTTTTCTTTGGCACTGCAAAATGGTATCGTAAAATGTGAGACAGAGACAAAATGCACACTTTAAGCCATTGCTTCGCAGTCCGACTGTGCATCTTCTATTTTTTATACATGTACGTTCACAAAGCGAAATCATACTCATTACGATTATCGCGAACCGCGGAAGGCGAGTCTTGGAGGAGTCGCGCGGCGTCGCTTCCGCCGCGGGCCGCTGACGAAATGGAAGCGGGCCGGGGGGCGTTTGCGGGGCGTCGAACATCGCCGGTAATTGTCCCCCGGGCCGGGTTATATTTATGAAAATGTCCCCCTGAAAAGGGCCGTCTTTATGCTCTGAAATGTGCATTGTTAGGTTAAAACGGTTTTGACTTGCGCTCAGCGAACGTCCGCTTCTTGATGCTTACATTGTGAGGTATTGTTGCCTGATAAATTTGTATTAATAAGGAGAAGAAAAAAAAAAAAGGAAGCTTGAAGGAGTGCTTATTTACTGGTAAAGAATTATTTTGATTAGTACATTTTGGCATATTTCTTTATTTACTCAGTTGCATGATATTTTTCATGGTGTTCGCGTGATTATTTGGTGAATTTCTACATCGCAATGAATATTAATTATCGATAAACACAATAATTATTGGCGTGACACATTAAAAATAATTTTATTCAAATCCTAATTGAATATTTTGAAACGATAATACAGGAGAGAATTATTTTTTCCTAAACAACAATAATTAATAAGTAACTAATAAATCTTCATTTTTATAAAGACGCACACGTCTGCCTCTTAATTACATTTTAATTGATACTTAACTATACGTCATATTAATATTTTTCTATCTCCCTCTCGTCAAAAGCAAGAAACTATACCTCATATTTGCAAAGAAAGTGCGCTCCTGCTTAAAGACATCTCCGCTTTAGTAATATATTCGCTGAAAACGAATGTGTAGTAAAAACGAGAAACAGTTAAATTTGACTCGGTCACATCCGTTCTGGCCAGCACAAGACACGAATTTACAATGCTGTATAGAATGTCCGATGGATTTAACACCTCGCATTCCCTAGCAGACAGTCATGGGGGCAAGGGCGAACGGAACTTAGAATCACACCATTGGACGAACGTCGACAATCTACTACCGCACCACCTACTCGCTCGGACACGATACGAAAAGGGTTCAAAGCTTTTGTAACCAAGTTCATAGCGAATGAGTTAATTTCCGAATAGAATGTACGCATGTCGGGAGAAATCGACGCGTCGGGGGATTAACGCCGGCTCGTACCGGCTTGTGCGCACCATCCGTGCTTTAATAGCTATCGCGACTCGATATGAATTTATTATGATGCCGTAACGCGATACGTACTTTATTTAAAATGTAGGTTTTGGAATATAGAGAAATGGAGTGATTTTATAGTTTCAACGAGTTACCTTGAAGCATGGCGCGACATCGTACGTTGATGATGTTTCATGTAATTGTGGTGTTTCACAAAATGCTAATACAGACACATCATATTACCTATCATAGGATAAAATTTTGAAACTCCGTAACTTCACAGTAAGCGATTAGCCAAAATGACAATAACAATTAACATCACACTGAAAAGATCAGTAATGTGGAGATGAATTAACAAAACAGCATTGCAATTTATGAGAGAATTAAATACGATATTATTTGTCGGCGGTGTTGTCACGATAAAATATCAAGAACGTCCGGTGGTTTTAATGTAAAAGCTTTGGTAATATTCGTATGTTTATTGATAAACTATGGAATCGGCCGATCAGGTTCATGACGTCACACGTCAAATACGTTATAATTACCAACAGGACACGAAACGGTATTGCATCGTGACAACTTTTCCTAATAATTTATTCTTAAGAATGCCGAGTCGTTTTTTTAAAAGGAATACGATTTATTTATTCGTATTTGTCATTAAAAATCTGGTTACATTTTCTCAATGCATATACGTCGAAAGCATAATATAGCTGCGTTTAAAGTAATAGTATCTATAAATCGGCAATGGACGAAAAACACGCGCATACATACATATAATATGCGCAAATACGTTACACGGAGTGGTAACATAACGACTTCACTTATTTTCAACACTCGATTTCGCTCCTCATTCAATTTACATGCCACGGGCTGTATATTGAAATCGATTCTTAAATAGTGCATTCCAAAAGAAAAAGCAATTTAAAGCAAGGATTATGAAACGTGTAAAATTAGAGATATCACAAGCCGTATCTAAACTCTTAGACTTATTTCAACGCTTTTGAAAAATTAAAGTTCCTAACAGGCGTAAAGAGGGATGAAATTTCGTTTGGGAATTCCAAATTATTTTAGCTAAAAGCGTTAAGTTTCCTAATTAGGCTAATGGGAAGAAATAATTAATGGAGTATTTTCTCGTCCTTAGAAAATTATATTCATGAGGAAGTGAAATCGAGATGGAATATTGAATACGAATTCCAAAAAATTGTAGTGGAGGATACGAAAAGTCACATTTTGATGTCCGAGAACTAGTCTTTTGGAAACACAAAATGGGCGAAACGACATCAAACTGGCTTGGATATACAAATTCAGGATATTTTATAGTGTTTTAGGATAATTGAATAATCATAAAGACGAGCAAATACTAATGGTCGTTGGAGAAGTATCTCAATTAGTGCTACGGAAATAAATACGTGTAAAAATAATGAACACTAATTCTTATAAGTCATGCAAAGATATTAAAGACAAACACACAGGAATACTAATAATAAATAAGAACCTATTATGAGTAGAGGTGGAATGGGTACTTGGCATCGGGATTTCTATAGGATTCGAGATCAGAAAAAGAAGCGTACGGGATCGTAATTAGAACTAAAATCGGTATCGACATCAGCGTCGAGATAAGAATATGAATCGGAAACGAACACAAATAAGTTAATTCTATATGCGCCAGCGCAAAATCGACTTCAGCCAAAGGTTAATTTATTTATCATAGTATACGTCGATATTACAATTATTATACTGTTTAAAGGCGATTTATCTCACGCATTAAATGCGCTTTAAACTAAATGTCACTGATGAAAATAAATAAGCTATCCTCAAAAAACAAATAATGTACATAAGTCATACAAAACCCTTGTATGTAATAAAATAATTTATTTTTAAAGTAACCAAAATCCTATATTCAAAACACTCTCCTTATCATCTTCACGTTGGATAAATTTACCCGGATCTAATATTTGAACCATTCTCGAATCAAAATCGGAAACTGCTCTTCATTCTTCTTATTTGCAGAAAGAAAAATTATACGTAGCGCAGAAGATCATTAAAGATATGTCTAGCCGACACATACATAATAATTTAGCCGACTCCGCGTGAAGGCCCCTCGAGTCAAACCGGCCGACCGCGCGCCCGTGGAGGTACGTACGCATGCGGAAGGAATTTAATTTCCTCTAGCACATTAGTAAGCTCTGATTGCTTCCGTGGGAGCGCTTTAATGGAATATTCAAAGCTTCGACACGATCGGAGCTTTTGAATGCACAATATAAAATATACCCGTACTCGATATCGAAGACGCTGACGACGGCTCGATTTTAAAGTTTCCAGATAGATTTGTCGTTGGTGCACAAAAACAGATGGAGAGGAACGTTTGTATTTCTAATTTCCCATTCGTTCGAACTGATTGTTTCACAAAAATTAAAACTTAATCCAAATCGGTTCAGGACTTTCCGGAGACAAAGCAATATGAATACATATAGCCGACAGAATTTTGGATTATTCCCACATTGAAATACTTTCCATTAAAAATGTATTCAATTGACATAAGATCAATATAAGAAGAAGTAACTTTTAAATGTACCTCAATAGAATCGGCATGGAAGCGGCTTTGCAAGGTCCGGAAAGGGGCGGAGGCTACCCTTTAATCCGCGTAAATGCAGAGGGTTTGAATCGGGATGAAGTAAAGGAATTTCTTACGTACGAAAGCGAAGAGGAAAAAAAAACAACAGACAAAGGTTAATCTTGTAACGTAAAAAGAAAAGAAATTTACATGTAACGCGTTCAGGAGGATTACATTGATTTTAGAGTGTAACTTTTTGTTCAATGTATCCGCGATCATCAACATCAAAGGGTAGGTACGATCTAAGTCCACATGTCTTTTTTTTCATCTTGTATGCGCTGATTGCTGATCGGAGTGATCCTATTTATCCTATCCTCAAAACTTCATACAGTGGCAAATCAAAGGGATGGAAGAGAGAGGAAATCGCCCTTCTGTGTGAATGTTGTCTTCACTGTCGGCGGCCGCCGTGGTTTTGAACGCGACTGCGCGTCTGTGCTGGTTTTATACAGAACACGTAGAATACACTTGCGGTTCACAATATTGAAAATGAATAATTATAACACATAATTGTAATGGGGGTAATTTACGGTTGCATTCGCGTTCGATGTACACAAGAAAACGAGTGGGGATAGGAACGAATTGGGTTGCGGGCGTAAAGGAGAGGGTTATTGCCATTGTATTTAATTTCGCAAATACGGCGTAAACACGTCTCATAGAGTTATTATTATGGGATGAAGTTCTCCCTTGAATACCTATCAAACTTAGACTTAAAGGAAAACTATTAAAATTAAACTTTGACAATATTACGAAAACGGCTGACAAATAACGTCTATTGAATCGTTGCGTTATTTTATTCTACGATAAAAGAATATATTTAATGTTAACACAAATATAATGATCTGTTTCATGTTTATGTCTCATTCACGCATGATTTTTTGTCGAATATTTTTTTTCTGTAAATCATAAGCGGACTTTGTTTTTATAAGTTTTTCACAAACCTGAACAAACCTGACTCTGAAAATTTGAAGAAAAACAATGAAAATTTGTGAAAATTTTAGATAGAAACACTTCCTTTTTAAGAAAATGTACTACATAATACTTTGTCGACCCATATATGTTTAAATGATCTGTCAAAACTCTCTATTTTTATACTCATTTTGTTGGAATCTGTAGTTTTTGGTTTTTGATCAATAACTTTCCCCTACAATGTTACTTATATTGGATTGAAAAAGTTGAAAAATTTAAAGTACAATACTGTCACTAACGTTAAATTTCGAGTAATTTTTTTAGTCTCTGGTAAAGAACAAACGTATATCCATATGTAGATATGCCGCAAAGAACATAACCGGCCTTTTCTCTACGCCGTGGTCGGATAAAAAGATCACCGAATCCCTGTACGAAAACAAAAGCGAGTTATTGGAAGGCTCGAAACTTTCGCGATCCGTCAACGGTTATCGACACGAAGCGATATACGCTGAGGATAAATCTGCGGGGTGTATATATTGCGGTAAACGAGACGTGTGTTGACAGCCGTACCCGGAAAATCAATAGTATACTGTGGAGCTGCGATCTTATAAACGGATCTTATACGCCGGTTCAGTTCAGGGAGCGGTGGTTTCGAACGTGAGCACCTCGACTTTCCGACCTGATCACGCCCCAAGTGAGTTTTCAGTCTAATTTGAATCAAATCGAAAACCTTTCCTTGCATGTCTCATGCCATGGACATTGTCGTCGCGTGGGTGACGAAGCTTCAATTCACGTGCCCCTCAATTTAAATGAAAATATTATAGGCAGGTACGCTTGAGTAATGCGATTTTGAAAATTTCCCGCTACATAATAATAATTTTTCAGAAAAAAATCTCTTTCGAAATTGTTAAAAAAAAATGGTTTACTGTTTATTGGAGTCGGAACTAGCTGATAATATGCTGGACGCGGTTCGATGGCAATCTCCATGATTTGACGTCGTTTTGATTATCTCTTATTAACTTTTGCGTTCTTCGCTTTTATTATTTTTATATTTTAATTTACCTTGCTTAAGCCTTTTTTTTAGTAATTATATAATTAAATTCCATAATTCATCTAACTTTTGTTCATGGTTCAAGGTAAATATTTGTATATATACAAGTGTATTATATATATTTAATCCGGATTAACTCGTAATGAGTTGATGCAAGTGTATCATGGGATTGGAAGGGCGTCATACATTATGAACTTTTACTGCCGGGCAAAATCATAAATTTAGTGAATTGCCAACAGCTGATGAGAGTCAAGGAAGAAGTGGAGAAAAAACGGCGGGAATTTATGAACAAAAAGGGTATGTTTTTCACTATGATAATGCCAGACAACACAAATGTTTAGTCTCTCAGAGAGACTTGGGACTATTGAGAGAGTTTGGTTGAGAAGTGTTAATGCATCCAACGTATATCCTGGACCTTGCACCCTCAAATTTTCACCTGTATCAGTCTCTTCAGAATGCTTTAGGTAGTGTTAGGTAGTTGACATCAATAGAGGACTGTCAAAATTGCTTGTTGCAGTTTTTTGATCAGAAGTCCCGAAATTTCTACGGCAATGGGATTATGCCACTACGCACAAAATGACAACAAGTTGTTGAACAAAATGGCATACGTATAATTAAATGTAAATAAAATATGATAAAAAAAATTCTCGATTTTGTATACAAAATATGAAAAAACGTCTTCTCCGACCTAACATATGATTAAATTACCATTAAATTAGTTACAACTGGGGCGCATCACGTAACATTTCCAATGACATCAAACACGGTTAGGTTAGATTATTTTATTACGGAGTTGCGGTACCTAACTTCCGGCTTTATAATCAGATCCATTCGATTATACTATTTATTTAAAATCGCTTCGCCATACTCGCTTAACTATAATATATTAATCGAGATATCTTATCACTAACTGTGATAATACTTATCGTTGAGGAGTTCCGGTGTCATTATGGTATATTTCATCGATTTCATATCTTCAAATGATACATTCTGAATGCAAACGCTTGACTTGTTGCTGGAAGCAAATGCGTGTGCTTATAATATTTGAGGATTTCCCTCAATTCTTCATGGAGTCCATCATCATAATTTTTGTATCTGAATCAACAGGCTTTTGAAAAAAAATGTGATCGAACCGGAAGTATATAACCTTTAAATCAATAAAAACAGAGTTTTCTAAATCTGCTTATAAATAACAGAACACTAAGGTAATAACATTTTAAAAAATACAATCGATTCGAGAAGCTCCTCCCATTTCTGAAGTCGGTTAAAAACGAAGCCGCCCACAGACACGCCCGCACGGACATAGAATAAATCATAAACTCTTCACTCAAATAGTATTCACGCTCGCCTCGTTACTCGTGCAGAACTCCAACCGCCTACCGGCCGACAGCCAACTTCCGCAGATGCAACCCTTGAAACTTTTTCCATCGTGGGCTCCCGGAGGCGCACTAAAACGCACACTCGACGCGCCCCAACTCCGATTCCCGCTATGAGCGTGTACCGTACGTTACGCAACTTCGCCAATTAACGGTGGAGGGGAGACGGCGTTTTTGCGGCGGCCGCGCCGGAAGTCGCCGAGGCGGCCGGCGAACACCGAGAGCAGGCGCGGCCGGTGCGCGCGCGCCCTCCGCCCTCGGCGTGATCGTTTATTGTCTGACGTCATAACCGGCACGCAGCGTCGTTCCGTTGTGGCTTAGCGTTAATAAACGAACATCGTTATTCTTTCTTCGACGATCGTTAAAATAATTATGGTGAAATAAGTAGCTGGTATTCCCTTTGCGTGCTGCCGTGCGTTATATTCACCGAAATTTATATATATTTATTGTTATAATTATCATGTTCGTGTAGAAATAGACACAATGAAGTTGATTGCATAAAATAAAATTTCTTTAATAAACATTCCATACCAAAATATAGGAGTATAAAGATACGTACCAAAGAGGTTTCCTTCCAACATGACCAATCATCACTAATTTGATCATTCTATAAGTTTAAAATTAATTAACCGAGCAACCGAACTTAGCTTGGAGTTTTTTGAGTCAGATGTGGGAATACGATAACCTCTGGTGGGATAAGTTGCTTATGTTCATTTACAACAGTAAATATAATAACACTAGCTTTTAACCACGATTCCGACCGGTAAGCGGCTCGACCTCTTACCGGGCTGTGTCATTCCTAATTTGTTTTGTATTTGTTTTGGTTATGTATGTGCAAATTAGAAAAGAGCTACCCTTAAGTTTCTTGCTCGTTCTTCTACAGTAAACAGTAAAGTATAAATTCACAAAAAATGATGACGTATTTCAAGTGTTATTTTGTAACCTATGAAATAAAGATATTTTGAATTTGAATTTATATATAAAATGAATTCCTTCACCTTGTATATTACCCATCACGAAATTAAGACCACGATCCCTATCTCGTTATCGCTTGTGGTCCCGGTCCTCTTCTCGATGCCTTTTTCTTTCGTTCTCGATTCCGGTCGCGGTCTCGCTTTTGATTCCGATTCCAGTTTTGACCTAAGGATATTCCGATTCCATTCTCGATTCCGATCAGCTTTCGATTCTAGTTCTCGTCGTAGGACGAGATTACACATAGGTGTCATTTTAATTTTGCTACTGGTTAAGGTTCTTATTTGAATGGAGTCTTAGCAATTGCTAGTTGTTTTAAAATAAAATTTGAGGCTATAATGCTCGGGAATAGTTTACCTTTCTATGAGTCAAAGATTTTTTTTTAACACTTCTCGTTTGCACGTATAATATCTATTTAGTTTCACGTATTAACTGAATAAATGGTTTAAGAACGCAAAAAAAAGCAAAATAAAAATAAATAAACACAAAACACGTTATCCCTTATTGCACCATAGAGCTACTTTTACAAATATTATATATTATTACCTTTCATTTGTCATAAGCAACTCAAATATAGGTCTTGTTGCCAATAGCGTCAGCAATGTCATTTTATATATAAAAATTTCAACCCCTATTTCGACCATTTTAGGGTTACTTTTAATAACTACACGTCATTATATTTTATTAGTAATGATTATCTAAAATATAAATGTTGATATGAAAAGCTTCAGCGGTTTCGATTTCCCATATAACATTTTATCCCCTATTTTACCCCCTTCAAAAAAAAAAATATATATATATATTTTAACTTTAACAGAAATCATCCGAGATGAATGCAAGGCTTAAAAATTTTTCAAGGGAAGACACCGATACAGACAAACATACAAAGTACAGATTTAAAAGATAAT